>JAOEHI010046566.1:0-20762 GCA_025447815.1 Percopsis transmontana | reverse complement strand
TTTTCATCGGCAATTCCGCCTGTCTGTGTTCCTCGGGCTCGCGCTTACTCTCGCTCACTACGCACCGCTGTTACAAATGGGCTATTCATCTCCTGGGTCTACTAAAAATGTCCTGGACATAAAAACTCAGCAGGTTACGCATGAATGCTCAGCCTGTGATGTGCCTGCATTGCATTGCCAGTATTACATTCACCTTCTCGCAACATACTTAATTAAAAAATTATAAGTAAAAGAAGGTATAAATCAACACATTTGAAAATAACCGTGGCTGCTCTGATCCAATCCATACATCAAGTTATTGATAAGGGATGTCATGTACAGCTATTTTCATGGAGCCAAAGTTGAAGAGAATGTGTGATATCAGACAGCCAAATAAGTTTCATCTGCATATAAATTGATTTTACAATTTGGACAAATTTGTGTAGTGCCATCAAAGAAATGGAAAAATTAAATGGTAACAAGAATAGAAATTAGACTGATTAGCTTGTTTGAAGTGCTGTATTTCAGTTGTTTAGTCATATTATTAAATTATTCTGCTATTATTTAGTTTGCCCCTTTTGCATGATAATCAGTGTTGTCTGTATTTCCAGTATACTGGTGAAAGAAATAAGCTTCATGCAACTTCCAGAACTTTCAGGTTGATTGGAACTGTTATACATGCCCCCCTGTCTGGTCTCTGCTCTGTTCTGTCTCCAGGTGTTTGTCTGTTTAGCTTCTGTTGTTTTGGGTTTGTTTATGTGAGCCACTGTGTCCGAGGGTCCATTGTGTAGATGACCCCCCCACACTCCGGCCCTTTTATGGGCAAAGTGTTTTTTATTAATTTCTTCCATTTAAATTGGTATTAATAATTATTTAACTCGGGTTTATGTTTCGGCCTCATCTTAAGAAGTTGGTATCAGTTAGTACCCGAAAGCTTTTGAATATCAACTCTACAACTCTATTTAGTTACCGACGATTTATGGCAGAAATGACATTGGACACAGCAGTCAAATGACAGAATATTGTACACAATGGATATACTGTATAAAAGATCAACATATCAATCACAAAAAAACCTACAGGAAGGGGAGAAATCATACTATGTTATGGGTTTTCAGGCCATTTTCTATGGCAGACACATTGAGAGTAGCAAGTAGAACAAATTACTGGCAGAGTATCTTGTACTGTGGGGAGGGTTAGGGAGTCGATGATGGCAGGTCAGATACTCAGGATATTTTATTTTCCTCCTCTAAATGCTGAATGAACAACAATTGATAGAATCTCCAGTTTGTGCGAGATTCCTGTGCCTAATGGGATATACAGTAGGGTATTCCACATTGATAACAGATTGTGAGATTATGACATTGTGGATCCATCTGTACATTTTTTATTTATTTTTGCTTTAGTCCAATAGGATCTCATAGCAATGAGACACGAAATAACCAATATCTCAACATATATATGTATGTGTATTATGTGTGTGTGTGTATATATATTTGTTTTTATTTAATTAATTGTATTCTTTATTATTGATATTGTGTGTTTACATTGCTATTTTCTTAGAGTTGTTGCAACCCCATTTTACTGCTGTTGTTCATGTACAACTATGCATGTGACAAAAGCATCTATGTATAGCAGCCTGTATGACTAGTATAGATGGAAATCAAGTGGTTTTCCATTAGAATTGTTTAAATAAAAATAAAATAAAGAGAAAAGCAAATAAATGCAAAACCATTATGAGGCTATAAGATAATTAATTCCTATCCTAATATGAGTGAATACGACTAGTAGGGGACTGAAACTCTTCCTTGAGATTAGATAGAAGACTACTCATAGATTAATTCATTCATTCAACCTTTTTCCAAAATTTTGATTATTATTCTATTATATTGTAACGATGGGCGTGCACAGGCCATGCACGCTCCGTACCTCCCGGCCTGGCTACGCACCTGTGGGGGGATTAGCCCCACACAGGTGCGACCCCTTACTTTTGATTAGGGACCTTATTTAGGTTTCCAGGCAGCACTAGGTGCTGTCGGTCATTGTTTGTTTGTTTTACAACTGTACATAATGTGTTTCTTTATTAAAACTCTATTATGAGTACCCTACTCTCCTGTCTGCTTGCGTCGTCCTCTGGCTTGCGCTTACACTTGCCATCCCACTATCCACATCGTTACATATATACTATGGTAGAAAAGGGTTAGCCAAAAACATTCCCTCGAGTCATATTTGAAAACGGTTAATGTGAATCACCATTTGCCATGCAAAGTAACGTTGCAGTTTTAAATATTTTATTATTTAAGTGCATACTTATTACCATGTCCTTCCATGGCTTTTCCAAAGTATCCCTGCTGCACAAGCCTTTTTTACCATTTAAATACTTTGCTTGGAAATATTTTTAGATGGGGGTTTGTTTCCTGGTGTTTTGCACCTCCAAAAGAAGAATTGCATCACCTGTTACTCCTCAGGGTACAACAAACCGTCGACACCCAGTAGGTCTACATCGCAAGTAAACGTAACAAGTTTGATGAAGTTTTGAAGTGCCACAGACACCATAGCCGATCCACCAGGCCAGAAGGAGAACAGACTGTTGTGAGTTGATGTGACAAGGAGACTTTCACTAGGGAGGAATTCTGACATGGACAATTTCTTCACATCCCCCAGAAATAACAATGGAACTTACACATCACAGTCTTTGATTCCGTTACCTTTAACAATGGTTTTCCCTCCGTGAACCCACTTTTTACCCACCATACATGTACTGCTAAGATTCTTACTATCTTAGATACACAAAAAAAATGGTTGAATTTAATCCACTGTGTTTTTTCCGCTAGGTAGAAACTACAAGCGGTCGCTGAAGTTTTATTGCATTCCTAAAACATCTGAAGGTATGTAGAAATTTGATTGAAGTGTGATGCCCGATGGGCCATTAATGAAAACAACATTTCTGGGCATTCTGTACACAAGTAGCTTTAAGAAAAACCTGACAGTTCTAGGGTTAAACCCTTATTGTGTTGGATATGTTTTTTCCACCAAATATACCACAGAACCACAGAAAATGGCTTAGCAGAATCTCTACACAGTTACCCTCATAAAGAATTCCAAGATCAATAAATATGAAGACTGGAACCACCCCCACACAAAATATCTTTGCATGTTGGAGTAGACATGTTCCAACTTATTGTGACATCACAAATACTTCACACATCCAAATCCAATCTTTTGAGAAGTGAGGAGCCAGTGGAACAGCGTGAAAACACTTAAAGTCATAGTTAATGTCATACCTTCAAGAGGCGTTACCACAATGAACGTTTTTGAGTGAAAGAGGTATTTTAAAAATGTAATGTGGCTCTATAACCAGTGTATAGAGTGAATGAGTGTGTATGCAAATGTATAACCACTCATTCCAATTGCTGTCAGTCATCTGGCAAACACAACAGTCTTTGACAAAGAGTCACTTTTAAAAACAATACATCTAACCCTGGGTAGAGCCTGGTCTACCGATGGGAGTAGTGATGACCTTCATGCGCTAACGCCCTGCAATCGCTTAAAAAGCAAAAACCCACAACAGCGTACACGAGATAACACTAAAAGCTTTATGAGAGGCATTTGTTGCTCATCCTAGAGACATAGTCCTGTGGGATGAGCTCTAAAAATAATTCCACTATACTGTAAAAGCTGAAAAGATGTGATACTGAACTCGAACCCAGTGGGGGCCCTTCTGTAATCCTTAACCTGTCCTCATAGCCCCATGGTTAGTGCACGAAGCAGTTAAAGGTCAACAACTATTTCCTTCACTATTGAACCATTAAAACACACATTGTAAGTGCTAGAAAAAAAGAGCCACCCAAACCTTTATGCCGTTATATTTTCTCAGCACTATTAGTATTTTTCTCTAAACGTTATTATATTACAGGTCAGTACACCAATGAAGCCCTACTTTCATAACATTTAGTTGCTTTTTTTGCCTTTCTTCTTCATCTTCCAAGATATAGCTTTAGTGGAAAATGTTCTCCAGTGATAAGGACATTAGTGATATTGACCCACCCATCAAAAAACAGAAACACCAGAAATCCAAGCCTCAATTTAATTTTGTATTGATCTTCCTTTCCAGCCAAACCATGCGGATCTGCAGGCCTAATGTATTCTCAGAGATAGGCTGCTACAGATCTGTGATGCACTGCTACAGAAACAAATGTAAGTCAAACATGTCAAAGATGACAAGAGGCCCCCCTGGGTGTCTTTCAAATGTGTCTTTATCGTTATGTGCATGTGTGTGTATGTGTGTAGTTGTACTGTAGGAGGAAATTGTAGCACTTATCAAACACTGCTTTCTAATTCCCATTGCATCAGAGAAATGTGTCCTTACATCTTTAGAGAATCTGACCTTGAATTATTGTTTTGTGCCGAGAAGGGGGGATTAGAAGAAATCTTTCTAAAACACACATTTTGCTCCGAGATCCGGGCCTATTTTTCCCCAGCTTTATTTTAAAATGTAAAAACATTCTATTTTTTAAAGCGCAATCTATGGCTATTGACAAAAATGAAAGTACAGTTAAAAAGGGTGGATTTGTCCTTATAATTTTTCTTTTTGTGCTTTAAGTAGGTCAGACTGAGAGTTGGCAAAACATTCTGTTCTCAAAGTAAATAGTTGTGAAAGTCAGCCTAAAGTGACATGACCTCAGCGCTGACTCCCATGGTTTTAGAACTCTGGTGGGGTCTTGGCTAATCTGAGACACCCAGAAACGCTTGTGACAAAAGGTGGGCTTGTCGCATGAGGTTCTGGGGGGCACCGTAGGGTTTTTGTGTCTAGGAAATGCCTCAATTTCTATAATTCAACTGAACAGCAACAGATGAGGAAAATGTATTAACAAACCAAAACAGAGCTGGGCGAATAAGAAAAGTTTATTGTTGTTGTGTAACGTAAACAAGGGATGTTTCAGTTCGATTTTGTTGGAGACAAATTAACCGAAGGTCGCGCAGCATGCTTCCAGTTAATATCTATCTACAAGCGGCCGCAGTACACACTGAGCCTCAACTCCCTGCCACCATGAATCGTGTTCAAAGGCAGCGTTTTTCAATGTCCACTCCCCCTCTGCACAAAATTTATTTGGATATGATGCGATCAGACCCCTGATTTGTATCAAGGGTATCAAGTGTGAGACTTTGTCTTAACTTATTAACTAACAGCTAACTGAAACTAAGCCAACTAAATACTAAAATTGACTGAAACACATTTTTAATATCTCATAACTAACTAGCCTTGTGTTATCTTACATATTGTTGATCTGTACCTGATTTTCCTGACAGACAGATGTTAAAAATAGGTGTCATATTCCAAGACTTGGAAGCATTATCAAACTAATTTCTGGCCAAACACTGTATTGCTGCTGAATTCTCATCTCATGTGATATGAGTTGGAATTACCAAGTGAAGATCCAAAATCCACGCAGTAAGCTAACATATAGATTTATGGATAGACCTGCTTTTCCTTTAATAATATATATCATATTACTAAGGGTAAGGTCTGAATAGTTTTTAAAACATTTGGTTCTAATGCAAAGAACAGTTAGGCACACACGTAAAGTTAAGATGATGTGTGTGAATTTGGTTTATATAAATTGAAGATAATATATACCCATCGATACACGTGTTTAGACATCAACATAAGGTTTCTGATATAGTATGTTGCTAATAAAAACTGAGGCTACATTTAATTTACCTTGACTGAATGTAGAAAGTTTGCCTTAACCAAATTAATATATTTCATGGCCTCAGCAGAGGCCAGTTATACCATACCTAATTCTGAAGTCAAAATGCAGGCACTCCGAGATGCATGTATTAACTAAATTGCATTTTAGTGCATTTGGTTTCTTTTACATTCTTCTTCCTGGGAGGTGGATGCAGTTTTATGCAAAGTGGAATGTTCATATTCCAAAGGTCACGTTGTAGAGTTACTGCAGTGTAAGATGCGAACACAATGGTCCTTCTCATTAGAGAGACAGTCCTTGTTCTCATGTAAATAAGGAATCATTAGTAGGCATTTGCCTGCATTCTAAAAGGTATAGTACACTGAAAACTATTATTTCTTCTAAGATTGTTTAAGTTCTTTACAACGTAGTTATGTGGGTAACACTTTAATTGTAGGGTAAGACTGTCATTAAAATTACATGACACCTGTCATGAACATGAAGGGGCTTTTATGAACGTTTATGACTGTTGTCATTAAGTGTCATCGACAAAAGAATCCTTCATGTCATGGTTATGACGATGTCATGTCAGTCTTATGCACACCCCTTCAAAAATGAAAAGATATTAAAACAGAAGAAGATGAGATCGACGTTAGGGAATTTATTACTCCAAATGTTTGACACCAGGTTGAATACTGAATATGAAGATTTACGGCATAGAGACAGAAAAGGTATTGCTATATCACCAATGCTATAGATCTTGTAAAAAATTCCCACTGAACTAGTGATACAGCTCTGATTTTCTTCAAGACAAATGCACTCATCACCTGAGAGTGGAGGTAGCTTGTGAAGGCAAGGGGAATCATGAAAAATGCAGTCTTTACCCCTGGAAAACCCTAACCCTATCACTTTCACTTTTACAAAACGTCTTGTAGCGCCTTTATTGAACTATATCTCTACTGTTATTTACTTGTTAAGTATCTAGTGTTATTTCTAGAATTGTTTTTCATGAAGAACTGCATTTTGTCTTATGGTTATTGCTATTTGTACCTAATTTCCAAGCATCCTTTTAGTTTCCACATTCTAAGCAGGCATTACAATGTCTTGGTAAAAACACAATAATTGCCAGGTATTTGTCATTTACATTATCCTCCACTGACTGACTGACTGACTGACTGACTGACACAGATGCCACAGCCAAGAATTGCTCCATTCCATTGTTGGCATGATAAGTATGACTATTTTCCCTGTTGCTACCCTCCGGCGGCACCGAGAACTGAATGAAACCCAACTTGCTCGCCTGCGTGTCTCATACGTCCTCAGTCATGCGGAAGGCCGTCCGTCAGTTTTACTGCACATTGGCTTCCACTCAATGCAGCATCGATGACTGATGGCCTTGAGTGCGACCAGATAACTATGGAAGTGGATGATAAAAATGTGAAAACACACATCCTAGACAGGAAATTGGCCATTTTGGAGCTACTGACAAAGATGAGCCATGCTGAAAGCACTTCCTGTAGTGCTCCTTATGAGATGTCTGACTGCTCACTGGAAAACACTACAGCTACCGCAGGGATATATTACATACTGACTTCATCACATCCCCCCACCTAAACTATAACACATATCTCTTATTATTACAGGGTCAAACCTTTGATAAAATAAGCCCGTTATGAAAAAGGACAAAGTCAATACTCTGGCACCATTCTGCCAAAAAATAATCAATTGAAATAAGGTAGAAACCTGTGGGCTATATGGAACGCTTTCCAGAGAGAGGTGTAATAAAACAAAAGCCAGGTAAGTGTTTTGTAATGAGCAGACCTGAATCCTCCATAAAAATGGATCCCTTGGATATGATATTAAGTGGAATATCAAGTGGGGCAGGCAGATGATGGTATTGTGTGTCTGTTCCAGTGTTTCAGATATTTGGTGATATTTCTGCTGCAGTGAATGAGTGAATGTTGCCGCACACCAAATTTCTCGGATCAAATATTAAAGGGGCGATCGATTTGTGTCCAGAACTGCTTTAGAAAAAAACATTTATGTTCCGGTATGAAAGCCCGAGGCACTAGCCCCTTCCACACCTAAGTGCTAAGCGACTCACACTTCTCTCTACCCCCACCCCCCTTGAGGATTGTACCTTTAATGGTACGGTAACATCGTACGGTAACATCGTACGGTAACATCGTACGGTAACATCGTACGGTAACATCGTACGGTGACAGGATGGTTGGATACGTGGCAACATTGCCAAAGTCAAAGTTTTGAATTCCACAAAAATCATTGTTCACTTTCGAGGCAACCGAACCAGTTGTGGGCAACCTAAATGGGCTATCTCATGCTGTGCGTTAGGGATTTTAGTAAACAAACAGTACACAGGAGTTTTCAACATCTGTACACTGTCACTGCAAAGCATGATCTTCAAACAACACATGCAGATGAGCAGTACTTACAGGTAGTATTCACTGGCAGGCTGTTTCTATGAGGACACTGCTTAGAGTGGCGAGGGTGGGAGGCTGAAGGCGGTATGGGGGCACTGTCTCGCTTTAAACCGCATAACCTCGCTACTACTTCAACAGTTGGCCTACCTGGAGGGAAACAAATAACTATTACACATAATTCAGAATCACCAAACAATCTGAAGGGCAGATGATGTAAATGCATTGGGTTAGGAAATAGAAGATAAATTGTGTTATTTTATACACTTATTACCTCTAATGGGTGACTTTTGGCCACCATGTTTTATAAATCTGTATGTTATTCAAACATAATAGACATTACAAAACAGACCAAATAAGGCCGCTCTGTTATGCCCACCCTTTGCTAGGGCTGCTGTTTGTTATTTTGTCTCCATGCCCCCTTGGACAGTTTAAAGATATGCAATGTGTTCATACAAAAGTATTTAAATGGGGTTATTACGTTTGCTTTTGGAACTCACATCTATTGAGACAAGTAATAACAAAATGCTCCATTTCCCTCACAGTGGGGGGACAAACATTGGAAAATGCCAAAATGGTCTTTGTAGTTTTAGGGGTTAGGGTTACTGCTGTTAATTTCCTCCGTTACTAAGAAAAATAAATGACTAAGGCTCTAAAATTATTATTATTCACATTTTCAATAACAGATTTTGCTGAATGGAAATTCACACCAAAAGGCATTAAAAAACTGAGAAGACAATTATTGGCTCATTGTATTAAAAAATAAAACAAGAGTGAACCTGGTCAACCTTTTCCAGACAGAGGGTGGCTTCGTCAAGCTATAGGCTGACCCGGCACTCCAATGATAAAAGGCACAATTTGCCCGAGGGGACTAGAGAAGTCTCAGCCAGCACTGCTCAATAGTTCACATAGCATTGGATGACAGATAGAGTCCTAGAAAGTTTTTATCTCTGTAAAGAGTTTTGTGTTTCACTGATCTTGTCACCGACAATTAAGTGGGGCCACCCTAAGTCTATGTCACAGTAATCAGTACTCTTAGCCCAAAAACTGTATACAGCCTTCTTGTTGTTACATATACATATAAAACAAATCCTCCCATCGCTTTACCTAGGGTTAAGGGTTATGGGAGAATATCTGACTTCTGGCCCGAAGCAGAGAGACCCAGAAAGCTACCTAGCCTAAGATGCAAGTCTTTGGAGGTGGAAGACAAAAGACCCCGGAGCTTGTAGCTGACAGTGCTAACCGCTGAGCCACCATGACGCCACTTATAGCCACTGCTGCAGCATATGCAGAGTCTGTATACAGTATGTACAGTATAATGCAGAAATCAGCCAGCTGGTGGGCAGTGCGGTGCATGACTCCCCTTCCATGAGCAAAAACATTTACCTGTCAAAGTACCGGCTGGGTTTTTGAGTAAATGCGAGTCAGGGTGAGGGAATTTCACCATTGTTTCCCCCTCATTTAAACGCTGTCAGGCTAGGCATGCAAACACTATTCCTGCCACTCTGTCGCATTTGACAGGACCACTGGGAATACCCCCTGCTCCAGCTTGCAAAGCAGTAGGAAGCTAATCCATGCTACTCGTGTAAAGTTGAGATTGAATTGCGAGATTTAAATGAGAAAATATACAGTTTACAAGCAATTAAGAATAACCAAAAGATAGGCAGTGCTTACTATGACAGTCTCTAGTAATGCAGTCGACAAAATAATAAAAATGTAGTCCGAACCCTTATGGAAACTGAACCCTTAGGGTCAGAAATGTGCACAGCCCATTTTAAATGGGGGAAAAGACGAGCAAAGGAAATGGGAAACTAGATTGTGATTGACGACAGGAGTTTCCAGTGAAGACGCTACAAGCAATCTTGAGCAGCAAAGTAATTTCAAGGGCAAGGCTGTCTCATAATAAATAACATAAATGCATGCATAAGTGAATCCCAGATCAACAGAGAGGGGAAAGAAACATGAAAGTTTCCTCCATGTTAGTGTGATTTTACAAATTGTCTCTGCGAAACAGAAGTCCTTGCCATGATAGCTTGGGATGTTTCATCCCCCCCACTCCCCCCACCTCACGCGTCTGTGACAAGATTAGGCTATCTCTGCTTGCGCACATGGATGAGTGAGTCCTTGGGGCTGGTCGCGCACCGCCCCCACCACCCTCGGCCCCAGGCAGGAAACATTTCTATTTTCAAAAGGATTAGAGCTCACCAAAAGCTACCTGACAGGCACAAGCATTAGGCACATGGCACATGCCCCCCCTCTCCCCAGGCACCCACCAGGACATATCATGGCCTCAGTGACTAACAGGGGACCGTGGGGTGCCTACCTATGTCCAAAGCGGAATGTGGCACAGGTAACGCCGTGCCAGCGTTCATACATCATTGAAGCCAGCCTTTGCTGAAGCCAGAGCCGAGCAGGATTAGGAAATTCCTTATTTTTTTCCCAATCTGTGAAAAAGTGTAGCACAGAAATGTGATTTACAAACGTCCACACCGGCCCGTGGCAGCGTTGGTGAATAGCACAACAATGATGAATACAACGTAAACCCAATTAGACTAATATTTGGCAAGTAATCAATGAATCTCCCTGTGTGTGTGTGTGTGTGCATGTTAAATTAAAGGGGCACTCCTTGATTTGGGTTTGAAACAAGGGTGTGTATGCCTATCCTGTCACACTCTACTCCTCCACCAAAGAGATCCTTAGGCTCACACGTACAACCCTCACCTTATAGCCATGTGCACGTTCATGCACAGTTTTGGGGATCTGGTGTTGCTATAGCACAATAGTGAGTGTACCTTGCAGAACACATTTGTCAATTGAGGCATGCTTGAATAATTAGAAAGAAAACTCAAGGAGTTGCATTTCATAGTATGTGTTAGCCTGTTAGCTGTTTCCAAAAAAGTTTTAACAAATGAATAAATACATGTAATGAAAAGAAAATAATAAATCAACAACTTGCTTTGAGACTCCATATACAGTATAGTGTATCAGTTGTTTGTGCTAGAAGGCCTACATGTTTGGAAAAAATGCCTCCAACAACCTTATTTTTATTTCTACCCCCAGTTTCAAAGAACATTTAAATGTTTTCAATGAATTAATTTAAAAAGTACAACCAATCAACGGAAATTAAGGGGACCTGGCAAAGTCTAATCCACTGTCAGGTTTAGAAACTTGGCTTCGAGTGGCAACATACTACACATGCCTTGCAACTGCATTAGTTCCAACTCAGCCAGCAGTTTAACTGGGCCAGACGAGATAGGTGCCCAGGGAACCAAACGGATCTTCTTTAATTAAAGCAGCAGCAATTAATCAACTGCTCATTTCTTATAAACAGTCCCAATTTTTTTTATTTAATTGTTGTATTTTACTTAAGTATAATATATAAAACATTGTAAATAAACATTGTCTGATGTTCAGGTTTTTTTTAAACAGAAAAAACTGTACACGATTCCATGCCAATTTCCAGGTAATCCATCAAACATTTGTCTTTACACAAGCAAATGAATCTTCAACCTGTAATTATAATATCATTAGGATGCAGTGGAGGCTCGTCTTAGAGAATGATGCCTAAATTAGTTCATACATCATCCCCCCCAAATCATCCCCCCCAAACCAAAAAATTGGTTTGTTTGTTTTGTGGTCATTACTATAAAAATTAACCTGACATGTATCAAAAGAGCCCTTGGACCTTGATTTAAGCTTTTTTAGTTTGGTCCAGCAGCCTGAAGGATTAAAAAGTGTTAACAAACTGTCACATTGGCTAACAGCCAGAATGTCTTTACGACAGTGATAGACCAAAATGAAAGTAGGGGAGAGCCAGGTCGAAAGTAAACCTCTAACTCAAGCTAGATACATTTAACTAGACGTTTTTTCTTTCAGTTGGTTAGATATTTTTCTATTGCCTAATATATATGATTTTCTCCACCCATCTAGTGGCTAAAGAGTAGTATAGGTGAAATATCCTGTAAAGGGCCATTCAGATTAAACACATGTAATGCCCTGGTTTATTTCCCTGTGTTATAGTATGTTATGTGTGTTTCTGTCATGTTCCTTGAGGTTTTTGTGATGTTGACCTTTTTCTTTTATTTACTTGTAGGGGCCAATAAGCGAAGGGCCATCAAGGAGGTCACGGACGCAGCAGAAGTTGCCTCAAGGTGGCTGTGTATTAGGAGAGGAGAACCATGGGTGAGGTAGGGCTACCTGGACACAAGCTGGGGCCTGATCAACCCCAGCTGGGTCGCCTGGGTGAGAGTGTATGATGCTTGAAAGAGCCAAAACAATCCGTGATCCCAGGTAACATCACTGATGATGTGTCCAGGTTGCATCAAGTTGATGTATGTTATAAGTAAATGTAAGTATTAATGACCAATCAGATGCTTTGTTGCGCGGGTGCGAGAGAGGATACGTTTTAGTGAGATTCAAGTGTAGAAGTGTTTTTTTTTTATTGTGGTTATTGCTATCAATAAAACTTACAAGCTTTGGGGATTCTTTTTTGTTTGTTCATGTTGTACGCATCGGCTGGACAGACGGACACTCCTATTCGGGCATGTGCAGGCCAAAATTCCTGTTGCCGAAGTGGACCTTTGCAGCCTTACGTCAAGCTTACGGCTTCGTGGATGTACTCGCATCAGGATTGTTGCGTTCCGTGAGTTCGTGATTTCAGTTGGGTAACCTTACGTCACATTTGTTTGAGCTCCAACGCGCACCAAATAATGATCAGATGTGTGTGTGAGTGTGGGTGTGTGTTTCCACAATGATTAATGTTGAACTGCTGTATTTGAATACACATTGGCTTTGATTTAACTATTTTCTCTTGTAGTTTGTTTATTTACTGGGATTTTCTGGACTCAGGACCTATTTGCTATCTAGGTAGAAATGGTCATACCTAGCGTTAGACAGGTTTGATTACATTGAAATGTCTCTCTCCCTAACTCAGTGAATTAGGGTTTAACGTAGTTGCATAGTGGTAGGCCTCTTTATCAGCTACACTGCACGAGCTGTTGGGGAGAGGGTTACACACACAAATGACGCAGATCCCTAAATCCTATTCATATGTATTGGTGCCGCCGCGGCACTTGTTGATCCGAGAGAGGTTCAACCAAAAGTTCAATCAACCTGAACCTTCGCGCGCTGCTCAAGTGACAACATCCTGTGCAATAGAATCAAAGGGAGGAAAATAGCAAGGGGGGTAAATAGCAGGTTGCGACAACAAGGGAGGAGAAATGCATTGTAGTTGTCTGTGCAAAGTCAGAAATAGGCTGAATAAATTATCAGTAGGAGGGGTGGGGGCTGTCTTTAATTACGGCCAATCAAATCCGCTCCTCTCATTCCCCTTAAATGCAGTGCACTCTATGTTCGGGAGTTGCAGCTTCAGCCTGCATTCTTCTGTTGACAGATAAAGAAAAGTGGTTCTTTGTCGATAGACTCTGAGTATTTACGCCGTCTAGGCCTATGTCCATTTATGCATTCCATAGTTCCTATAAAGATAGTGAAAGACAACAGATATTAACACCAATGCCAATGTGATATGAGACAACACACAAACATGATTATTAGACAGACTACCGTTTAACGTGTCTTCGTTCTCACCAGCGTCTTTCTCTCTTTCCTGCACATTCTATGAGCAAGAGACCTTAAATAGTTATGATCACGGATCAATTAGCCTGGGCAAACAGTTCCATCCTTGAACTGAATGAGGTTATTAGAAATATTGACATTCCCGTCACCATCTTGTTTTCCATGCGTAATGACGCACATTGACTGTTTTGTGTTGAAAGTGTATATATTTTGTTTTGCGATTGACAGTAGTCATTAGTTCTTGAAATAGCCAATACAACATACACAGAAGTGGTGTATGTGAATTTTGATAAGTGTGTGTTTAGTGCAACTTCACCTAAGGCCCCGAAACTACAACATAACGCCTGAGACTGTGTTGTCTGACAATGCAGAGACGCTAGTGCAATATGTGATTTTGACACCAAACTAGCACTGAGCCAACTGATTTTGAAAGACACAACCTCTACTGCGCCCCCACACCCATTTTGGCGCAAGGGATATCATGGTGTGTCATTATCCGTGGATTTGTGTTAATATTATGAGTACGGTTTACAGTACGCTAGTAGCTTTGCTACTTGTCACTGCCCAACATTGGTTGTGTAACATCCGCAGCCACGCCTTGGAATGGTGCTCCCCCCTCCCCGGTGTACTAACCACTGGTCTGCAGCCATCCGGATATCCAACGCACCTGTCTCCACTTAACTAATGACTCATTATATGCAACTGTGGGGAGGTAATATACAGTATGTGGGGTGGTTGGGCTAGTTCAGTGTCGATGACAGTCTGCTTTTACTGACTTTACATTGTATGTTGAGCCTACTTTGTATTGAACCCTGAGCTACGTCTCGAAATAAACCACTTTGTTAGTGTTGGTGTTGCTTCCTCGTGTTTACAGTGTTTTGTTTCATCTACACTGAAGAAGCTAAAGGTTCTTGTATGGTCCTTTTGCCATCAAGCTCTGAATATGTTAATCAGTGCCACTAAATATTAGAAGAAATTCTTTAAAATGAATTATTTGCCCATAGGGTGTCCTGTTTAAATTGACTCAGTCAATCAAACAGTTCATCAAACACATGTTTTATGTAATTCATAATGAATGGATATTAGAGGGACTGAAAATGGCATACAGTGTAATAACACCACTGTGTTACTGAGTTTGTGCACTGATAAGACTCTTGCTCGCATAAGTAGGCTAGAAGCTATTTTATTCCAGTGATTTCCTTAATGGGTGTCTGTCTCATAGTAAAAATGGAGAAACATAGCCCTCACTTACTGTAATTGCTGTGGAGAATAGATTATTTCTGTAGTATTACAATACAAATACCAACTAAATCCACTATATGACGGGTGGCATAGAGACATCTAACCGAATAGAGGATTATTATTACAATACTATAATTAAATGGACTGGACTGTAGACAGTTCATAGCCACAGTGCCCCTATCTCATCAGCAGTACAACCAGGAGCAAAAACATTGCTTTTATTTTTGTGTGTGTTAGTTTTCATCTATCCAAAGCCCTAGTTGTAAAAAATGCAATGCCATGCTAAAGCCCTATTCGGACAGGATAGGTCTTACCTAGGGAGTTTAGGTGAAGGCATTAACTAATGTATAATGTATAATGTGATGTCTGCAGTTACATGTCTGTAGCGTCTTGCTCAAGGATGCTGGTGGGCCAGGCATGTTGCTGGAAGCATATTACATTCCATAATTCGCTAAAATTTGAGGTCCTTCAGAAATCACTGTAATGTAATAACCTGTCCAATAACCAGCAGTTAAGCACTTGCTTTGAATTCATTATTCAACATATGATGTTAAGTCTACTGTAATAATCAAAGAGTTTTAAGTTAACTTAAAATAGTTAGCCGAGGCAATTCGTAAAAGCCAGTGCAGGACAATTCATGCTTGTTTTTGTCTAGCATACTTTGCCTTTACTCCATCATTTGACCAGACTGGTGAATTTCCAACTTATGAAGGCACTTTACCTTAACCTATAGGTTCAACAGCAGTGCTTCCTGCTCAATCAGTTGAAGACTGCAGTCACTCTGTCATGGGCCCTCTGGCATCTTTTCAACTCATATTGACCAATGACAAGAGAGAGAAAAGCTGTTTGACTGTGTAAACACATGTACCCATAATGTCAACCATGTAGTGCTTTAGGTTACAGCACTGAAAATGGGTATGACTACTGGCTTAAAAGCAGTATCTTACTGCTTTTAAATCTTGTATCCTGTATTATTGGTACACAGTTTGCCTAGTGCTGTTTTTAGCCTCAGCAATGTTGGACATTGTTCTTGGCTGATTCCGAAAGGCACTATGCAATAGTATTGTCATTATTAATAACATAATAATACTACTACTACTAACAATTATAACAATTATTATTATTATTATTATTATTATTATTATTATTATTTTTATTATACAAGCACTATTGCTGTAGGGTTTTAAGCACACCCCTGATGATAGTAATTTCATGGTTACACAAGGTCCCAAGACACATTCTCTTTAATTTTTCTCCTCACTGGCTCATATGAAATGGGTTATATTAGCATTTCTAGCCGATGCCATATTTGCTGTATGGCACCAGAGGCAAAACTGTTAGTTAAATTTATATCCAGGGACAGTTAATACACAAACGGATTGTGTTTTTCTGAGGAGTGATTCTAAAAAGAAAAAGAAAAAAAGACTTCTAGAGCAGCAGATGGTGTGAAGCGACTTAGAGCATGACTAGGAAAAAAAAACTGCTGCCAAAAGCATTTTATCCTATTTTCATAAGCATAAATGAAATAAAGTGCAATGGAATGGCATTTTAGGGTCTTGAGATTAATGGCAAATGCAAATTTGTGATACAGTTCCTGGCTGGGACTCAAAGGTATACAAAGAGTCTGATTAATTTGGAGAGTACTTTTGACAGAAAAAGTGGCAAGTACTTTTGAATAAATTAAGCCTCGAACAATGGTTAAAAAAATCTAACACTGTTTTACCTTATGCTGCTAAGAGTGACCCTTACAGTTAATGACACTACATGTGAGTAGCTTCACTCATCTAAGCAAAGCAGGGTTGCTTGTTGATCTCACGGCTATTGGGGTCTCGTTACTATAATTGTCCTGTCATCATTGACACAGGACAATTACCAATGTTATGATCACTAACAAACATTCTACATGTACATTGTTTAGGCCAAATGTTATATCCATTGATTCATTGGTGATGTGTTGCTATAAAAAGGTTTTTTAAGGAATGAAAGAATACCACTTTTTATCTCCCATGCACTAGGCCTCTAAAAACATTACTACTGTATGTATTTCTAGTGTGCTTATTTAGTGATGCATTTGAAAAGCATTTCTTTATAAACTAACTATGACTAACTATCTAACTCTACTAATCTATGAATCAAATCCAGCCAATTGCCATTGACAGGATGTACACACATATTCTGGGGTGTGCCATGGAATGCAAAGGACACTCCCCTGAGAATTCTCACCTCATCTCAATGGCCTTATCTTTGATGTGCATCTGATGAACTACAGAGAGACTCATGGGTTTTGCCAGTATGGATCAGTTGACAGGGAGGAAGGGGGGGTAAGTCCATTTCACTCTCTCATTCTGGGAGATAAGCACTGTCTGTCAACTTGACTGACATATCAAAAGAAGGGCAGCTTCACCCATTGTTCCAAGACCTGACTTCTTGATCGTTTTTTTCTTGTCCATTCACTGGACTCGTTTAAATGTAAACGGCTATCACAGGATAACATGGCTGCTTTTTTTTTACAGTAGGACTGGGTGATATGACTTCAATGGGTAAAGTATTAATCGAATTAACCAACATGAGCAAGATTAAGTCGGTGAGAGGTTCTAAATGTTTTGGTTACATTTTTGGTTAATTGCCCAGCTCTAGTTTACAGCCAAAAAGAGCTACAGAGGTGCTGCTGCAGTTTTATTAGAATAAGAGCTGACAGTAACTTCTTAAAATGCACTACAACTATGGATTAGGATACATGTCCGGCACATGAAGGTAAATCCAAATGTTTGCAGTAGACAATTTTAATCCATAAACCAATCAGGTTTTTATGTTATAGATATCACTTTCCTTGTCTGATATGTTTAAATGAACCATATCATCTGTTTTGTACCCAACCTTAGTTCCTTAGCCTGAGACCATGCAGCGATTCTCGAAAAGAACTTCTGAACATGTAATTTCTATGTTTAGCTAAGCCTGCAGTCCCCTTCCATGTTTGCCAAAGCTTTTTGGCTGAGCATCTTAAACGTCTTATAACTACAAACATGATGCCTTTTTTATTTGTACAGTATAATACATGGGGCTGCACACGGAGCTAAAGAATGGAGAGAAAAACCTATGTGCACATATCGGTGGGCTAACATGGGGCTTCATACATCAAAGACATTTTTTACCTCTCTGTCCTTCAGAAGGTCTACTGCAGGCTCACTGGAGATACCATAGAAAAGTAATTGCAAAATCAGGCCTAGTCCAGGAGCCACCATTTATCAGAGAAGGGTAGGCATGTTATCCATCTGCTTTGGTTTTGAGCAGATAGATAGTGTTTATTCATTTATTTTTACAGTTTACAGATGAATCGTGTAATACATCTGGGCACGATGACCATTTTCATGTGGGTTTTATTCAGCAGATGCTGGTGTCTATTTGTTAATTTAACCACAAAATAATAATTCCCTATCACTATGGTCATGATATTTACTTCTGTAATCAATGTATGTAATCAGTAAACTTTCTAGGGATGGAAAAAGTTGCAGCCATGTATTTGCTCTGGCTTTGTTGAAAATTACAAATGAATCATCATATCATTAGTCACTGGTTTGGAATTGCAAAAAATATTGAATATAAAATATTGTTATCTTTTCTGTCCCAGTTTTTGTATAAAATGTATGCCAACCCTCCTAAATAATTAAAATGCCCCTGATAGGCATGGCCTTTCAGAACCTTAAATTCTGATTGCTTTTATATTGCCAGCATCATGAGTGCACAATATTCTACATTGTCCGTCCTTGACCAACTTTCAACACAAGTCTGATCCAAACCAGATGATAACTGGAGAGTTTTATTGAGCCATTACACATGATATACAGACACACACAAGCGATCACATTATATATTGGTGTAAGGTGATATGCTAGTGTAATAAGACATGGAAATGCCAAAATATTCTGGTTTCAGGAGTATAGACAGTATAAAGTGCAATCTGACTATATATATCTCAATGGGAGTTTTAATGACATTGTTACAATTAGGTAATTTAGAAGAAGTTTTTATCTAATTACATGGTGCTATTAGATGGAGCAGATAGGGGTTAGGCATCTTGCGCAAAGGTGCTTACAGGTAGGCCAACTCTAGGGTTGGAACCTACAACCTTCCAGCTGGGAGACCAACACCTAGACCACTAGACTATCCTGCCCTATTCAATTTGAACAGTTCTTTGATATTCAGCAGTAACCTATGCATAAAGTT
Organism: Percopsis transmontana; assembly: GCA_025447815.1. NCBI lineage: Eukaryota > Metazoa > Chordata > Actinopteri > Percopsiformes > Percopsidae > Percopsis > Percopsis transmontana. The sequence continues at coordinate 1,615 of JAOEHI010046566.1, read as the reverse complement.
GAAATTATGTTTTGGCATATTTTAACACAATGTGGCAAAATATGAAGTGTGACAGTATGAATCTAATATAATTTTATGTCATTACTGTATAGCATATGGGATTTAGATTATGGTGGTATTTACTGTTACAGTAATCTGACTATGCAGGCCTAAATATATAGTGGAATATAAATCTGTCAGAATATTTGCATATATTCAGATAAAGGGCAAAAACCATAACATTTCATGGATATAAACACAGTCAGTGTTGTAGAAGAGATTAAGGCAGCTTTTTCACCAGGGAGTCTCATATCACATTAACTTTTAAACATTTCGATCTATACTGTATTGAGAAGAATGCACTGTGGAACATTATTTCTAAATTAAATGCATTGACCTGATTTTGTGCCACTGCCTGATGTTTTGTGTTCAATCTACCCTTATTACCTGTTTACTGTTTGATGTGGAATGGGCCATAATCATTACTTTATACTGACATCTGAATGACACAGAGACAGCAACGTGATTTAGTGAAAAAGTGGTATTTTTTTTATGACACTTCAAAGTAATGGGAATGGTGTCAAAATAGAGATAAATTGATCCAATAGAGCCAAATTACACACAGCAGAGTCAACCGCAACCGCATGGGTCCAAGTGACTAAATGTATTTGTATTCTCTGTGCGATTAGGATGTAGGTTTATTCATGTTCTATGTGAGATTAGAGTTATCTAGCAAGCCTAGGTCAATACTGAATGGCCCTAAAGTACTTTAAAAAATTGCCACTCCCAGTCAGATAGTTAATCATGTTGAAAAAAGTGCACCAACACTATCTTCAACATCATTTTCAACTCGAAGGGAGAAAAGTCTTTCCAAAATGACAGTTAGGAACTGGAATGATAGAGAATAATCTAAAATTATATCAGATAAAAAAATATGGTTTTAAGGTTTTTAGTTTATCAGATATACACTTCTCAAAAAAATTAAGGGAACACTGAAATCACATGAACATCGATGAACAAAATATATTAAAGATCAAAATCTTTACTGTACATTGTGTAATTCGTTGAGAACAAAATGACATAACAAACGGTCAATAGAAACCAAAATCACAAATCGATTGAGGGCTGGATTCAAGCTCACACGGCAACGACTCAATAGTGTGTATTGGATTCATGTCTGGGGAACATGAGGGCCAGTTAATGGCATCAATGCCTTCATCATCCAGGAACTGCCTACACAATGCCATGAAGCCAGGCATTGTCCTGCATCGGGAAGAGCCCAGGGCCCACTGCACCAGCGTAAGGTCTGATGATGGGTCTGACGATTTCATCCCGGTGCGTAACAGCAGTCAGGGTACCGCTGGCTAGCACGTGGAGGTCTGTGCAACCCTCCAAGGATATGTCTCCCCAGACCATCACTGACCCACCGACAAACCAGTCATGCTGGATGATGTTGTAAGGCAGCATAACGGTCACAACGCCGTCTTCAGACTCTTTCACGTCACACATGCTCAGTATGAACCTGCTCTCATCTGTGAAGAGAACGGGGCGCCAATGAAGGACCTGCCAATTCTGGTGTTCTCTGGCGAATGCCAATCAAGCTGCACGGTGCTGGGCTGTGAGCACAGGTCCCACT
>JAOEHI010046555.1:0-20763 GCA_025447815.1 Percopsis transmontana | reverse complement strand
GTGTGTGTGTGTGTGTGTGTGTGTGTGTGTGTGTGTGTGTGTGTGTGTGTGTGTGTGTGTGTGTGTGGTGGGGGGGGATGGTGTCTCTGCATGTGTGCAAATCATAACGTCGCGTTGTGAGGTTATTTGCTGTATAATAACTTACGTCATTTGTGTGTATGTTCGTGTTGAACCTATAATGCAACATGTGATTATTGTTGAATTTATAATGTTACCTCTACTTAATCATGTTAGGTCTGCCTTATTCTGGAGCTACACAGAACCAGGCCTACTCAATATGCAAAGCAAGTTTCTGTGTGTCTAGGGGTTTAACATTAGTTGCATGTAACAAGATGTTGGTTTAGGTTCTTGTCAGTTTGTCATAGTTCTGCACTATTTGCAAAATGCGACAGTAAAGAACCTAAACAGTGTTTGTCTTACGCAGATTGGACTAAATTAGGGGGAGTTAGTCTGGGTTGTTGCAGCTAATTAGAAAGAAAGCGTGAACAGCCAAAGATACATAAGCTTTCCAGGGGTCACAGGACATGTCTGAAAGAGGTTTTACACCAAGGTCTTTCCACGGATCTGACCAAACAAATCTGCGATTGACGTGCAAAACCGTTGACTAGATGTGAAAGATTTTCGATTCCGTGTCTTGCAGGGTTACGGTTCCAAAGTGGTGACCGGACCACCACACTTATATTTTTTTTTTCCGCCGGGATTCGCTGACGGCGATGTAACCTGATGTCAGGCCAGCGTCACATCAAAGCTGCGCGGCTAATTCATCCGTTTCGGGACAGCGACACCGTCTAGCGAGCTGGCATTGCACCACCGGTTTCCGCCAGGGAATTTCCAAAGGGCACCAAGGCCATGTGAAGTGCACTGCAGTGTCACAGCCAGTGTAGGAAAAGACTGGCGGGGGTCAGGGAGGAGACATGGGAGGGGGGTTGGGGGTCGAGTTACCAAGCCTTCACCTGTGTCTCAGTTTGAAAACATGAGAGAGAGAGAGAGAGAGAGAGAGAGAGCTGTTTGCATGCAAACAGCGATGGCTGTGATTTGGGATTCATCTGGCGGATGAATATAGCATAGTAGTAAGGCTCTTAGGCGTGCCCGGTTGACCAGTGTGAGGGTCTGTACAAGCGTTCTGCATCGTGCATGTGAAGAGATCTGTGGGTAGAATTGTGCCACCTGAACCATAAATTGATTGATTTATAGTGTAGCTGATGGATGAAAGCAAATAAAAGCTCTAGTTTTGTTCCGCTAACCACAACGAATGTCAGTATTTGTTAATGCTGGTGATCTGACCAACAGAAACTGAAACCTGCTGGACTCCCTGTGATTCAATCTAAGCGGTGACGCCGTTTTACTAGGTGCCATAGCGTACAAGCCAAACTCTGCTAATAATATATATTTGTCCGTGGTGGCATTGAGAACTACAAATGTAGTTCTCTAGTGTAGTACTCCATAATGTGTATTTAAAGTGTATACAGCATGGTTCTGCGTGCTTGGTGTGTGTGTGGTGACTGACAGTTTGAGGGTAGTGGGACAGTGATCAATAAACCTGACACCTGTTAAGACACGACTCCTGACACTAAACTCCACCCGCTGTAGGCTGGATTACAAGCCTTGGCTTGGCATTGGTGAAGGAGTTTAATCATCAATGGGAGAACGACAACAGGTGCGGTTAAACACACTTGGGGTGACCAGGATTTGAATTTGCATTTAATGGGTTATCTTCTTTTGTTTTAGCCGACATGCCTGTGAGAATATCGACAAAAGACAAAATCTAAGATTTTAATTATCCCCCCCCCCCGCCCGCCCCTCAACATTTTAATAATTTGTTACACTGACAAAATTCCAGAAAGCCTGAATTTTTTATTTTTTTTATTTAAGGGCATGTCCAAGTAGTTATTAAATTGGTTTTCCTACACAGAAGTGTCTTTGAGCAAAACAGTCTGTACAAGGCAGAAAGAGAATTTGCTGACAGAAATCAATACAGCATCATATACAATTTTTTTTTTAGACACTTACAGTGAGTACAGTTACAAGTGTTAAGGAGCATATAGGGAGCATATTGCTCAAGGATGCTTAAAGGTTGGCCGGGCTTGTAATCAAACCCACAACCTTTCGGTGGGGAGTCGACCATGAGGTTGATATGAACCTAAGTCAGTCCAAGGTCTGTCCAAATTGACTTAGTTAATGGAATAAAGTAGGCTGAGACATTTAAAGCAAAGTGGTTTGAGATAGGTTTATCTCAAGGTAACAAGGTAAATATCCTAAGGTAAATATGTGGACATATTTCAAACTGAATTAGCGAGGTGGCATCTGTTGTCCTGAACTATTTTACGGAAAGTCACTAACAGTGATAAGATAAATATCCTATTCATTTATGACAAGTTGGATATATAAATGGCGAAACAAACTGTCATGGCATTTCAGACTATATGTGGATAGGTCAAACGGTAAGATAAGCACTGAGTTGAGTGTGACCACTTGAGCCATGTCAAGTCACCGTTGCTCACAAAGATAAGGATGTCTATTGTTGGTAAAACAAGCTAGCCCGGAACTGGCCGACGTGGGTCAACCGGCGCAAGTCCAATATACGGGTAGAAAGACACATGGTGTTCCCCTCTGAGTGGGGAAGTTGGTTCGGTTTTAGTCCCCGGGATCCTGTTTCCCTCACAGAATAGCAGCCAGCCAGGGCTCTGGGAAACAACGCTATATATACCACCAGAAATGCTATATTGTACGACATCAGGCTCTCTCTCTCTCTCTGCCACGGCGAGACCACTGAAGTCCAATCTATTTGTACAGGGAGACCAGTACGACAAAAGGTCACCGGCGAGATATTTTGACAGGACCCATTCCCACAAGAGCAAGCGAAGACGTGTAGCGTGAGAACGAGCAGGGCTAAAGCAAACTAATGTTTGGAAAGAACTAAATATTTTCTTCATACATTCATTCCTTTAATTTCCTTGAAATGTGCAAACACAATGTACTTACATAATTGATTTGTAGAATATTTTTTTCAGTACTGTATGTGACTATAAAATGCCAGTTAGATAAGTTAACAAGACACAAAATCCAGGCATCTCCAAATAGAGTTAATGATAAAAGGTCTTGACATCAATTGAGTACAGATTTGGATGAAACCAATAGTCGTAGAGACAGAAAGACATACACAGAATCGAGCAGAGCATGAGACTGGGCTCCTAGGAGAGATATGGAGGGATAAGGAGACACTATGTGTCTTGCGAGCGAGATGACAGTGAATTGGTATTCCTGTTCTCTTTATGTAGCAGGCCCAACCTTATAGCTTGTACATTACTCTATCCAGACTGAAGCATCCCCCCCCCCACCCCACCAAGTAATCTCTGAAGGCATGTGGGTGTCCTCCGGAATGTAGATGATCATAAATTCATGTAGTGCTGAGCTGTTTCACTGCCGTAGACAATGTCCCCGGCTCATAGCAGTGGCAGTGAAAATGCGAGCAATGGCTGTGGTGGATCGGTACCCCCACCTACGCCCCCCAAACATTGGTGACGAATGGCCGCCTGCACTGCATTTAAAAACTACCAGCGGAGGATGAGAGCTGTGGGGCCCAGGTCCAGTGGGAGTTAACATATGAGCTAACTCCCACTCCTGGAGATGGGCGAGACTGCCAGACCAGATGGCCTGAGATTTTGACGAGCCAAGTCATTGTTTATTTATTCAGCCCTTAATCACATTTAAGTATTAAAGGGCTGCACTCCTTTTCCCTCCGTATGTATCCAGGCAAAGAACGTCATACAATGTCCTGCAAAAAATGTCATACATTTAACAATTTAAAGAAGAAATTGGTCAACTGGGTCTGAAAGGTCCATGAAGCCATTCTTTCTTTATTCACTGTGCCTGTTGGTATGCAGTATGTAAACTGCAAGAGCTGCACTGCCCACAGTTGTATCTGTGTTCGACACGTTCCATGAGAGAGAGGTTTACTGAGGACTCCAGTACCATGCACGCAATGCATTCCTCTGTGGTTAGGACACGTCTGTAATGCCTGTAGCAGGGAGATTACAGTGCTCTTTTAAGAAGATTATGTCGCTTGACTGTCTCTGTGGGCACTGTGTCTTTAACTTGTAGTCCACTAAATCTAGGACTACAATTCCCTTGATACTTAGCCATACACGCTCAACTGATTGACACAGGTGTCCTGCATTACCCATTCATGCCTTGAGGAAGGTCTCTGACAGAAAGCTCACAAATTAAAACGATTTTGGCACAGATCTGAGTGTCTCCCACATAACCTTGAGATTTGACTGTGTGCCTGCTAGCATAAAGTAAGACGCAGTCGATGCTAGCCAGTGTTTTGTCCATCACACCACATTGATATTAAGCTCAGTCATGCGTTACAAAGCTAGCTAGAAAAGCTGCTGGGCTGCAGCCACAGTGTTGTCAGCGGGATAATTCACCTAGATTCAGCCAGACTCTGCATGCGAGCAGAGCCTTATGAAACCTTTTTTGGATGAGCACTGTCTTCTATCCTCTCTGCGACCTGCAGGCATCGCTCACTGCTATTTCTGCACTGTATTCTCAGAGGGGGGGGGGGCTTGGTTGTGAAATTCTCCACATACGTAACACAATTGGACAAAGCTACACAGCTTGTAGCCTGGTGCTAAATATGCCCTGGGAGGTCAAATTCATCAGGGGGAGCCTCTTACTCGTCAACGGCGAGGTCAAACTCTTATTGTTGTCCCTTGCTGTGCTTTGGCGTTGCTATGGTAATGGACGGATGGTTAATGACATGATGGGATCAGTGTGGCTTTGTCCCTCAGCATGGCATGTCATAGCGTGCATGGCATTCGTCAGATGACGGGGTGACGGGGGGTCAATTATCAGCAGGCTATTTTCTGACGACCCAATGTTCTCGCGGGTTGCTCGTATTTAAAGAAACGGAGCGCATGGCAAAACGTGGCTGCACTCAATGCCAGTATCCCAGCGTGGCCTCAGTGCTCTTGAGCACACAGACTGTGGGGTGGGGTGGGGGGTACACAAGTTCCAAATTATTTCTCATGCAGGTTGTATGTGGGAGCCACTTCACGTTAGGTTGTTCGACTGTAAATGAACAAGAAGTTAAAGCTTATCGCTATTATCCCACAGAACCTAGCGATCTCTCGTTCTGCTGTTTATCAGCCTGAGCTAAAGTCATTCTGTGTCCTTGATGGTTCTGCAATCTTTTATGCATGTTAACTTTCAGGAGATTATTGCCTGCTTTTGGAGAATGACGTGAGATGCAGGTATGACTCATCGTAACTGGCAGCGGTGGGCCTCCGCCATGTCACGGTGAACAAGTAGCACTCCCTGTCTGATTATGATGCCCTGTTTTTATAATAAATATGATTGCTGAGTGAGGATGACCTTCACCGCTGAACAGAAATGCATTCCCCTGTGGCGCAGTTTACTAATGCCATTTAATCATTCACCTTGGAATCCAGCCACTGTCTCTCTTCTGTTGCTGGGCCTAATGTTGTCTGTTTTGACTGCGTGTCTGTGCTTTTGTGTGTGTTTGACGTGGTAAATGCAGACACAGAAAGATACCTATAACTTCTACACACTTAAAACGGCCTAAGTAAAGCTCTGATGCTTATTTTTTTGATACACTGCAGATTATCAATTCCGTGCTATTGATAATATTTTTTACGTTGCCTGGGTGTGCAAACCCTTGCTCTGGGCCTATTCACGTGATAGATTTTCAGGAAACAAACCGGTGCTTGCCGTGCAAATCAAACCTCTAATTGATTGACCAATTGGATTTGAAGAGCCCTCGCGGTGAACAAGCTGACAGTCTATCTAGTCACTCTAATCACAGCCTGAGTCATGCCTTAAATAAATCAGGCCAGGACGTGACTCATCGCACAGCCTATTGAGCGGGTTGCCGAGCAACTGGGGCCGTGGCCAGACTGGAAGAGAGCCGACAGGAATGGAGATGAAAATCGGTGACGAGGCAATATGTTATCTGTATTTCTCTGACCGCAGTTTTCTAAATGTTTTGACAAAGTTTATAGGTTTTTGCTCAATTAATTCTTATCATCTGAATGTATTGATGTTATGTTTCGTGGGCATATGCAGCAATATAAATATAAACATTGTACACCCTGCAGCGGTCAGAACAGCAGAATCATTACCGATCTTCCGCAAGTGACTTAAAACCCACCTCTTCAAAATCCATCTCGGTATCTTTCTACCTCATAGCACTAATCACACAAACAATTCTTATTCTATCCTCCTTTCCTCCCTTTTATATAAAAAAAATGCTTTCTTTCTACTCTGGTAGATCAGCTCTTTGAATATTAAGGACTTTGCAGATAGCAATTATTGACTGTTTGAAGAGTGAATGATAACTTTCGATTATTGCAATTATTGACTGTTGAGTGAATGATAACTTTCGAGTAATGTTGTGCAAATGCATAGGTAAAGTGTTACACGATGCTGCACTTATTCTGGGAGACTGTTATTTGCTTGCTAAATGCTGTAAATGTAAAAAAGCATGCTACAGTATCCCAGAACTACTATGTGGCCATGCAGGCATTGTCATGCAACGTACATTAACTTTAATGAATAAATGTCAGTTAAGCACTCATTTAGGTAATACAATAAACTTATCCCACTGTCACCTCAAGAAAGCCTTGTTTTTATTTTCAATCCCATTCCATTATATATGCAGGCGTCTAGGTGCGACGTTCATCAGATTTCAAACGGAGGAAAGTGGTGAAAACACTTTTTGTGCCTTTTTTTGTTGGACAAGATCACAGGCTGAATAAATCCTAAATCAACAGTTTCTGTCAGACACCTGATAAATGAGGCTGATGTATGCCTGAAGAGGATAGCAGACTACAGTAGACCCCCACCTCTTCCCCACGAAAACTGGCCTTCCTCCAACACTATCTCTAATCCCCGTCTCCCACCTCCTCCTTTACAGTAGGAGGGGGATCGGGTGACTGCCTAATTTTAGCCGAGGGGTCCGTCGACTGCTGCACCGCGCGGATTACAGGGCGATCGTTGGAACTCAAGCCCAGGCACGTAAACACAGTGCAGGCACGCCGAGAGGGGGCGGGTCGGCCCCACCGGCCAGTGCCCCCGAGAGGCTTAATAAGGGCAAACGACGCCGCTGCACCACAAACGCTACCATCCAAAATAACATTGCGCTGAATTATCCCATGAATACAAGCGCTTCCTGTGAAGACGAGAGACACAATGGTCAGGAATCAGTTGGGATTTACCATAAAGTGTGTGTGTGGTGAGAGAGAGAGAGAGAGAGAGAGAGAGAGAGAGAGAGAGAGAGAGAGAGAGAGAGAGAGAGAGAGAGAGAGAGAATAAAAAAGTGAGTATTAAGTGGAATGGTCATAGACAGACTGTGCACAGATGTATCAATTCTACTCCTTGTTATGGATTACATGTAATAGGATTACAGTAATCTGTTTGCAGAAGATAACAATACACACCCGCCACAACTGCAGACGAAACATCTCCGAGATGCATTTAAGACGAATAAATATAAATAAAAATACTTTATTGATCGGTTTAAGTATATTTGTATTTGTAGGGAAACTAAAATTGGAGTGAAATTCCACAACTACAGCCTTGCAATACCATCCTGATTTCAGACGCTCCTCATTTGTTTAGCTTTGAAAAGTCTCAATAGAAAACCACGGGTGACACCTGAATTATGAATCAGTTTAGGAACTATTAGTGCCCAATTGGACCACCTTCAACCAATCACACCTTGTAATACGTTTTTGACATCTTTTTTTTGTCATCTGGATGGTGATTGGCCAAAAACAGCTTTTTATTGAAATAGTGGTCCTGTGAGGCTGATAAATAAAACTTTATTGATCAGATGGGATTTAAAAAATGAGGCGGGAAAGACCAATCAAATTCCATTTGTCAAAACTTAAACGGTAAAATTTTTTTTTTTTTAATTCGACCGTCTGTTACCTTGCATTCGTTCCTTTGATATTCACAGGAATCTCTTGCTGCTCACACACAGTAAGTCAGTAAGCTAATAGGTCGTCCATAAATGGATTACACCATGAAAGCAGACTGCCCAGGACTGTGTATGCTGTATTCATAGACGCACCGAGGACCACCTGCCGGGTGGGTGAGATCAGGGCGCGGGTGCTATACCCCCACCCCAATCCTCCGCTGTCCCAACAGACCACCGTCCAGATGGTGGGGCGGAGTAGGAATGCCATGTGACGCCCCTCATTGCTCTATGCATCGAGGGTTCTGTTGGTTTAGGCCGTCGCCAAAATGTGCTATATTGTAGCTTTAACAAAGGGTCAATGAGATGCAGATCAGATAAGGTTCAAACTTGCGAGACAATGAGATAGTTTCACATGGTTAAGGATTTCAGCAGTTAGGAATGATCATTTAGAATCTGTTTTTGACAGAAAGGAGATGGAACAGCGGGGGTTCTATGCTGGGGCTGGGTATTGGCAAGGACCTCACGATACGATACGTATCACATGGGTCACATTACGATACGTATCACGATACATTGCGATATGCTACATTTTGCGATACATTGCAATACTCAGTTGAATATGGAGCTAAAAAATACAACTTGCTGTGTACCACCTGGGTAGTCTAATATGTACATCACATTCTACTGATAACTCAATAAAAATTTTTATGAAAACTATTTAATTCAAAATTTCCATTCCAATTAATTAGAACAATATTTGCATTTCACATTGTTTTAAATCTGTTTAAAACATCTGATCCTTCATCTTGTATATCTATTCCCTGTCTTGTTCTGTATATTTGTATAAGTTATTATTATGTTTTTTTTAATGTATCGATACAGTATCGTGGAATACAGTATCGTGGAATACAATATCGTGGAATACAATATCGCGATACTCATCTGTATGGATTTTTTTGCACAGCCCTATTCTATACACACCACAGACAAACGCGACATCTCATCGACCATCTGATAAACATTGTGACCTTCTAATCTGTTGCTGTCAGCCCCTCTGTCTGTTCACGGGACTGTAGCCAAGTTCTGTTAACACTTGTGCCACCAGCGGTGATCCTAGGGTTTAATGCAAATTGCACCCTGGCATACAATGGCAGCTGGTTTCAGAAGCAGGTTCATCCTTCTCTGGTGGTTAGTGGTGGAATCAGTTTGGATGGAATGAAAACAGAATTAAACCCTGCGTACACTTTGCTATCAGTGGAAGTAGACACGACTGTTTGAATTGAATAAACTCCACCCTTCTTGTTTTGTTTTTTTAAATCTTTGTTGAAATCAATAGATAATAAAAAAAGGTAACTTGTGGAGATAACTGCACAGGTGTACAGATTTGACGATACATTAACAAAGACAAAAGTGGTATAAAAAGTGGCAGTGGTATAATCTAATCTAATCTCATTCAATACAATTCATACAAATATATCATATTTCATATATTTAGTCGTATATATGTAGATATATATATATATATTTTCTATTTCATTTGCTTGGAAAGCAAGCTGTATTCTATAACTGGGTATGTTTAATTTGTAGTTTTTTATGCACAACAGCTGTTTTTTATGCACAACATAAATAAATGTATATTTAGGTTAATTTAAATGAAGTAAATGACTGATTGATGAGATTATAATCTAGTTGGACTAAGGGTTAGTGTTAACAAATCTTTAGTCCTGTGAGGCCAGACAGATCCTAAATGTTTACTATTGCTGCCCCCTGGTGGTAGAAGTCCATATTGTCTGTGTGTGTGTGTGTGTGTGTGTGTGTGTGTGTGTGTGTGTGTGTGTGTGTGTGTGTGTGTGTGTGTGTGTGTCTGGACTTGCATCCCAAGTGATTATCTGTCTGGACCCGATCGCGCCCTAAATGTAAACGGTGATTGGGGTGTCAGTTTCTCGTGGAGATCCGGGAGATTCGTCTTCTGGCCCGGTGGGCCCCCCAGTGGTGACAGGGCGTTTCAGATATTCACACCTCCGTCTAGGGCTATGGTGTCATGCCCCTTACCCTCTTAAAGGGGGTATTTACCCCCTTTAAGAGGGTAAGGGTATTTACAGATCGGATGCATGTGATAGGTGGGTAAACAAAAAGAGAACGCTTCTGGTGATTGTACTGTTGGGCAACCACGTAGGCATGGGTGGGCCCCAATCAACAGTGCATTCAGGCAATAATAGTCGTGATGGCATATTTTGGTTAACATACATTTCAGAACCTATTGAGTAGGAGAGAACCAGGCCCACCTGATTTACTCTGTGCCCACCCACATTGTGATTTCTGCCTACGCTTCTGCTGTTGAGAGACATTCGTCTCTGAAGATTTTGATCCTGCCATTCGTGTTTTGAGATTAATTATACCTAGCTCTTAATTCTCTCTCTCTTTCTCCCCCCTCCACCCCCTACTGTAACTGACACAATGCCCCCAGTGACCTGTTGCTTTTGACATGTATGGAGTTGGTGTGAAATTCAGAGGGTTAATATTACTAGCCCACGCTGCATGCCAGCCGATTTGAGCTCCATCAATACCCGCGGCTTATCCTGCCCATTATCGCCTGCTGCTCAAGAGACACGGTTACAATCTGGTGACACCGGGGGTACGGTCCACCTGCCAAGGGAGGACATCGGATCAGCAGTATTAAATATGTCGGCCATGTTTGTTTTTTTCGACCACGCAATCACGACTGACACAGAAGTCCGTGGCGTTAAATATAGAAGGGCGCGCAGTCCGGTTATGCGAACGTGAATTAGGCTGGAGGATGCAGCTCAACTCTTGCTTGCTCTTGTTGGAAGTAGAGGGGGGGGGGGGAATTGGGGCTTGGTTTGCGCCGGCCTCGGGGGAAAGGCTGCTGAACTCTCTGTTGCCACGGAAACTATGTGTTGTTGCCGTCGCTGTATTGGCGTTGCGATAACCTTTACATGGTACAGAGTTTAATTAGGGATTTAGTCTTGTGCATCCAACACATGCAGGCAAGTTGAGTTATAAGCACAGACAAATACACACACACACACGCACACACACACACACACACACACACACACACACACAGCAGAACATTAGTATACCATTTCAGCCATGAGGTCATGAGATTGCTATCCCCATGGCAACAGGATTTCTCAACATAAGCAGACAAACAAGCGCACTGTGTGTGTGCGCGCGTGCATGTGCGCGTGTGTGTTCTGTCCAGCGTGCAAGTTAAAGTGTGTGTGTGTGTGTGTGTGTGTGTGTGTGTGTGTGTGTGTGTGTGTGTGTGCGTGTGCGCGCGCACGCTCAGACAGCCTTCATCATTCACCGTCGGGATTGGCCCGCCTCCCGGTCTCAAACGTCTCAAACTCTGAGCGTAAACCTGGCACCGAATCCGAACCAGAGCCTGTTTCAGCTTCCTTCCTCTCACCCCCCAAGTGCAGGACAGATAGCCCTCCCCCCCACCCCCTCCCGCCCCCATTGTCCGCGCAGTCGACAGCTCACGTCCCGCTACTTGAATGAGCTTGGATATTGTCAACAGAAACATTAGCTTGTTTTGGCGCTGGGAGTGTGGTGTGGTGTTCCAGCTGGACGCCGCGTTCATTTCTCCTCGAAGGCAGATAATCCCGTCCCCGGGTTCCTTTTAGAGATCCCTTCCCGTGCGTGTAGCCTGCGCCCAAATGCATACTATCCATCCCAACTGGCTTCACGTTCGCTCTCTGTCTCACGATCTCTGCCACTGGCTTTGTTTGCTAAAAAAACCTGGGTATATTGTTACCGTACAATATATACTGTAGCAGAAAGCACACACCACACTCGGTTGACCTTTTGACAGTCTTACCGCCTTGCTCTCTTACACATTCTCACAATATCACGTGTCTAACTGCTTAAATAAAGTATGTCTATATACAGCAGGTCTACTGTATATATTACAGGATGCCACTGGAATTCAGAGATGCAATATACAGTAGACTATGGTGTCCCCTTGTGAACTGTTGCCCTTATGGATTATTCAGCTACAAATACTGTATTTAAATTGGTTAATATTGCCTGCATTTTTGACATAAAAGCTGAGCGTATTCACCAGCTGAGCCGTCTTAGACTATATTTGTTAATGCAAAATTCAGGAAACAACATTGTACGATCTTCCTTCTTATGGACACTGGTGTGACATCATTGCTCGTCTTGTCCAACTGTGAGAACATCACCGCACATCCGCACATCAAAAGCGTTGCTTCTGCCAAGGTGAGAAAGCCCCTGCATATTTCCTAAAGTGCATGGGGAAACCACTAAATTTCGACATGCACAGTGGGGGGGGGATTTGCCGTCGTTAAGATTGACCCCGTGTCTCGGGGCTCTTCCTGCAAGGATAAATGTGCAAAGGCGGCAGCGATGCAGTCCAGGATCGTCCGGAATTTTCCATCGATTGCATCACCCCGGGGGACTTGTAAAGAGAGAGGCCTTGAAGTAAAAATGTGCAGTAGTGTTCTTTTACCAAGATGGGCACTTTAAAAGCCTGGAGCCTCTCAGCAGCAGGACATCGTATATCCTGAGGCTTTTAACAGCTACATCTGTGGTAAAGCAACTCTGTTTCTCTGTCTGACCCACTTTGAGCACAGAGGAATTATGGGTCCGCACAGCGTGAGCTGTGGTCTGGTAGTGCAAATTCCCAAACCGGCTCTCTTGTTGCCGCGCGGCCCGTTGAGACGTCGCTACGCTAGCAGGAAACTCCACGGACAGTTTGAACTGCATGCCCGGGTCCGACCTCCAGGCCAGGAGCGCAGATGCGCTACCTGTTACCATAGCAACCGCGACACTGTTTGTAAAAAGGTAATACTTTTTGCTCATGCGGGAAAGGAATCGACTCCGGCACGAAACACTACTCTGTAAGACACCCAGGCAGTCCTCGGGCGGTGTTGGCATACTGGATGCATTTAACACCGTATAGGATTACCATAGTAGGCCTAAATAAGAATTTTCAGTGGAAGAGGGGTCTACTCAAACCCCTAACGCAGTCTACTGCAATATTTGTTTAAACAGGCTCTGTTTCTGATTATATGACCTACTGAGCCACACATTAGTGGTATTACTAATTCTGTGAATCGTTCAAACTTCCATTTTGGGAGTAGGCCATAAAACTACTTAGGTTAGTCTGGGAAAGGTTTAGAAAATAAATTCAGCTTTGAAGTCTGCACTCTAAAAAGCTTATATTATATTGGCCAATTTATCTTTTTGTATTAGCGGGTTATTAAAGTTGTGGCAGTTATTATTCCAGCACACATAAGCCTGTGTCAATGTACTGTACAGTAGTTGACGTGTGCACATGACCGGATCATGCCATGTATATGTTTTCTGGGACATATAATATATAAATACCACTGGCAATAATAAAACTGTGGGTTTTGTACAGTATAAAGTATTATACCGCCAACCCCAGCATGTGTGTGTATGATATGTGCAACCATACGTACTGTGTACTGGAACTATCAATCACAGGTGTCCTTGGCAAACAAAATGTAAGCAGAGAGGCTGAAAGGATTGTTTTGTTGTAGAAAAGACAGTACTCCCTGTTGCAGCCTCACGCTATCGGCCCAAGATGAAATATCAGCCATCATAAATCATAGCATAAAAGCTCTATACAATTTCGCAGGGCAAAAAAAAAGAAGAAAAAAAACACAGCAGTAGCCTTCTTGCAAATGCGGCTGTACCCCGTTCACACAGGACATAGAGCGCGATGCTTGATCCTATCTCGTCTGTTTTCTCTGTCTTCGCCACTGACCAACTCTCTCTAGCTTTCGTGCATTGCCGTGTTTACCTAAACCTAAAGCTGTCTGTTTCAGGCTGCGTACCTCCCAACCCAGAATAATGCTGTTCCTGTAAATGTAAATAATGCCCGCACAAATTAAAGATGAAGTAAACTGCTTCCTTTACAATGGACACCTTTTGTAGAATATCTTGGTGGGGGGGTGGGAGAGGTCTTATGATAGACCTGAAGCTGTAAGCTATCTACTTGCTAGCTTACTATGCAGTGAATTGGGCATTGTGTTCAGCAAAAGATAAAAAATGGTGGTGTCAAAGCCTTCCCTGTCTGAACAAGCAGGGGTGTCTGAAGAAAGATTCTGTGCAAACTTGCTCTCCATTCTACCTATATGTAATAATAATAATAGTTTGATCATTTCGGCCAACATATGAAGGTATGAGGTCAACCCACAATGCTTTACATCCCCAAAGTGAATTTCCCCTCTGTAGCAGAGATCACGAACGCACCAGGAGATTAGTTTCTCGCCGACTGTGTCTGACGTGTTTTGTTCTCGATGTACACGAATGAAAGAACAAGCGGAAAAATATCCAGCCAAGCGTCCATGTTACGACTCCCGCTCCGCTTTCTCATGTAAGGAGACAGGTGATAGGTGATTCATAATTCCCCACACCTGCTCCCGAACCCCGGCGGTCCCGTGAACCCAACACTCTCTCACATACAGACAGAGCTAAAAACTAAAAACCCTCCACACATAGCAATGCTATTGGTTCTTCACCACTGTCCACGTTTCTGAACCACTGACATTTTCCCAAGAAACACTGATTCCGTGCCGTGTGTGTACATAACAGGAGGCAGCCATTCACAGCGGGGGGGGGATTGTGCTCCTTCATGCATGTCCCTCTCTAAAGCATATGCTACTGCCCCTCCTTTCCCTTTAGCCTCCATTCTCCTTGATCTGCGCCCCTCATCCCCTCAATCATATTGGCAGAACGGTGATGTGAGGCCCCGGGAAACTTAAACTGTTGTGTAGTAGTGTCGTGTAGTATGTGTGTGTGTGCGCACCTGCACCACCCCCTCCGACTTTAACGTCTTTCCCCCCTCGCCTCAGTTCGCTTCCCTCCACCTCCGACACACACAAGAAGTGAAGTCATCGCCACAGCCCGACCCTCACTGTGAAAACATCCTTATGTCTCAGCGACAGCCCAGGCCAAAGCAGCATCGAGCGTGTTGAAAAGGACTCGCTCGCCGTGGCGATAGATGACAGGGTTAAAAAAGTGATTGAGGCAATGACAGCCACGAGTTTTCCACATTCGCCCTGAAGATAGCTGATGATAAAACCAGTAGGCACTACCTGCATGTGTGAGATGTATGAATGCCCCAAAAAAAAAAAGGGTTGACATCTGCAGCTGTGTTCCGGCTTAATTTGGTGACTGAGACTCTGTACTTCTTTATTTAAAAAAATATATATATTAAATGCCAGTCGCTGTGACATACCGGACGTGTAATCAATCAGCGCTCGCGATTTGACTGGCCGACTGTTGCTCACAGAGGAAAAGCTAGGCGAATGAATGAGCCTTTTGACCTGGTAGCAGCTCAGGCAAACGTTGGTGGTCCCGGCTTGACGAGTCCAAACCACCGCCTGCTTCCAGGAACGGTATTACTCTTCATTGGGACAAGTCCTCTGCTTAATGAGGTTGCAAGGTAATGGAAGGGCAGGAGGGAAAAAAGCAGAGACGCTAATAGAAAGTGAATTAATACATTATTTTAATAAGGCGTCATGGCAACCCAGGCCCTTCCTTGCAACAAAGAGCGATTATGCTGTATATAATGAGTGTCTCTCTCTCTCTCAATAGATAGATAGATAGACATAAAGCTCTGGACATAATTAAGAGACGACATCATCAGTTTCTCTGATTTTACGATTTATTTACGATTTTAGACATATATTTTTTATATTTATTTATATTATTATATTTTAAAAAAGTGCAGTGGTCTCTTAATTTTTTCCAGAGCTGTATTGTGTCATTATGTACAGTATACATATAAGGCCTTGAATGTAAGGTCACCAGGAGTGTAGCACCAGTAATACCATTCATCAATTCTCCCTCCACTTACAAACATGCGATAGCTTGCAGAAACGTTTGCAAGGTGTTGCCACCGAAGGCTTAAGCTAAACCCCCTGCAAAAGAGTCGAGCACCTGTTACTCATTACATCACCGATATGTGCGACTTGTTGCTTGCAGAATGCAGTTGGCGTTTGCCCCAAATTCTCCTAAATACTCACTGCGGTGACGGTGGGATTAGTCGGACAAAAGAAAGAGGTTAGGTTATCGCTACAGTTCTGCTCATGACAAGCCCTTTGATTCACAGAGTTATTGTGCGTGTGTACTTTTCTGATAATACTGTCATGATGTATTAAGGTTGAACGCAGTAAGGGCGTGTTGTGAATCGTTTTCTATGTTTGCGTGGGTGGTTTTCATTAGAACACTAGATTCGTAGTGATGTATCTTCCAAGGAAATGAGTTAAAGAAACAAATGCCTTTTTTTGAGAAAGCATTGCTGCAGTGTTTACAATTGAACAGTAGACTTGAAGGTCATTTTGGGACAAGAGTTCCAGCACATTTAGAGTATTAGGAGTTCTTGCAGGTTATCTAAGGTCTGTTACCACACATGGTAGCTAAGGAAAATCTAATCAACTTCCTATCTTTTGGCAGTTTCCTTCACACCTACGCTAAGCTGAACCCCAAATTTTAACCGCAGGCAATATTTTTTATTTTGTCCGACTCCATATTTTTGTCTTTTCTGGCAAAAGCCAGAGCCAGCCAGGGGACGTTTCCAAACACCATCGTTCACACTGGAAACACTTTGCCTGCCTGCAGTCATACTGCTTTGGGAAGGTCTATTTGCACACTGAGTTTGTACTTTTCTGCTAGAACATGGAAGTCTTATCAGTAGGGCCCGGGTGAGTGCTCTGGCCAAGGTCAAGCAATACGAATAACACAAAAAGGGAACTGAAGTTCCTCCTGCCAAGACCTTATTTTGTGCCTGGTCTTGGTTTTTGTTTTCCTAAACCAAACAGATCTACATTTCAAATATGTATGTAGATTTCACGATGTTGTAATATGTCGAAAATATTCTGAAGGCTGTGTTTCGTCTGAACTCTCGTCTGTGCATATGGGGCCACGTGAGAAGGTTTACCCGCTGTACAGATGACGCGCTGCTCTGCCAAGACGTATTGTAACGGCATGAGCAAACACACATTACGCACAAATCTGAACGCATGACACACCCAGACACAAAGATACAGAATGTCTCGCACCGTAATGGCCAGGCTAGGTATGCATGGGTACGAAGGGATACAACAGCCCTAGAAACAGACCCCATCCTGTGTGGCGTGCGTACAGGCCGGTTCACGGCGTCTGTAGGTGTGTGGAATCAGTCCAGAGGCTGGAGGGAATTACATCAGCTCTGAATCATGTGGCTCCTTTCCTGCAGCGAGCACAAAGCCATCCGAGCCATCCCTCTCGCTGGTCCAGTAAACTGTCCGGAGGCCTCACGCGGAGGTTGAACCCACTCGCAAGTTATGGTTTAAGCCTCAAATCGCGGCGGCTCCCGACGGAAGGGCCGGAGGAAACTATACGTTTATGCATGCCGTATAGTGTAATAGTAAATGATATGCATCTTAAGTTAGAATTCCATTGACCAAAACTCTGCAATGCACTCAGACTGTTAGATCTCACTGTAGGTTCATGTGTGGGCCTGGATTCAGATTTGTTCGAGATGCAGTCGACACCATTTCCATGTTTGAATGCATCTTTGTCACACATGACACAATGATCTAGTTAGGCCCACCAGATTAACAAAACGAAAATAGAAGTAATATCAAAATACAAAGCCACATCGGGCCATGATAATAAACACGGACCACAATCTCACAGTGCGAGCCAACAGTTATAGAACAACGCAGATGATGTAATAGCTTGGGGCTCATTATTTTCTCACAGATTAAACACTCCGATTGGTCTCAGCACGTCTTTCTACCGAGGTCTGTTTCTTCTGTCTTCTGTCTATCTGCTCCAGTTGTACATAAAACGCTAAACAAAGTGATCAATTACCCGCCCGAAGTTCTGTGATCCTTCAGCTGTCACTGAAGTGAGTGAGTCACTTAATTAAACTGAGACAAGACTGGTGACACACTGCTGACTGGAGAAGCTCATTCACAGACCAGATGTCACAAGGAAGACTTGTCATCCCCGTTTGCGGTACGCCATTTGTGCTGATCCCCATCGCAAACGACCGTCAGGGGAACAAACCAATGATATAGTCAGACACCAAAGCCATCAGGCAAACAGACAGTTAAGCCATGTTTTGCCATGGCCCTTTTTGAATTACACATCCCCTAATACAGTGGTTATCAATGAGGACATATCTTTTGGGGTGTAGGGCTAATGTTAAGATAGATAGCTTTATTGTGTATGATTTTACAGTGGAGTCCATTAGCCTACATCTACAGTATATCCTTCCTGGTTGCTTTCCTTCTGTCTCTCTTTACATTCTGTTACTGTATCTCTTTCTTCATCGCTTCTCTTTCTCTCCCTTTCCCTCCATATCTCTCTTAGGGGCCAATCTCATGCCCTGCTCAAGTCTGCTCATAACATATCATCATATCATATTCGAACACAAATTCTGTAGCCTACTCAAATGATGTCTCAACGCAAGTCAAGACAATTTAATCACAAAATCCATTTCAGATTGTGTGCTGCCATTTTACTGCCATTTTATAGATGAATAGAATAACGAATAATCTACAGATTGTTTTTGAAAATGGTGCGCTACTAAGAACATTGCGTATAAACCCCAATGTATATTGAACTTTTATGTACTCATCTTGGCTGGTTTATTGAGGAAAAATACGTTTTTCATAGCTTGTTCAAAACAGAACCACTGCTACACAATATAGCAGTTATGTTAAAGGTACAGTAGGCAACTTTGGAGCATTGAGGAAGAACAAACAAAAAAGACCCACCCTCTAGCCTGCTTACCTGCTGGAGACGAGAGATCCATAGGGAAGTCTGCAACACATGCTTGATTGTGATTGGTAGGGAACGCCTTCTCACGATCTGATTGGCTAAATCTAGGGTGGAGCGCTGAGGACAGCCAGAGAGAACAGGGTTTTCCTCTGGGAAACAAAAAGTTGCCTACCGCACTTTTAACGGACCACATGCCAAACCACAGACTCGTACACACGCATATCCACAGGCATATAATCTTCTTCTCTACGGCGCCCCCTGCAGGTGTCTAGGTCATCATGCGCTCTCGCAGTAACAGCCTGGAGGAGGAGGAGGAGGAGGAGGAGAGCGAGGCCAAGCGAGCGCCCCAGCGGGCGCACAGCCGCAGGCGGGCCGGCGAGAGGGAGGAGCCCTCGGGGAGGGCAGGGGGCCAGGGCCGCTACCGGGAGAGGGAGAGGCCCCCGGAGGACTCCCCGGGCACCGCGGAGCGGAACCACAAGACAGCCAGGGCCGGCGCCAGTGCCAGCGGGGGGAGCGCCAGGGGAGGTCGCAGGGAGAAGGGCAGAGACCTCTCCAGGGATGACCTCCTCTTCCTCCTCAGCATGCTGGAGGGAGAGCTGCAGGTGAGGCTGCCCTGTGTATGTGTGTGTGTGTGTGTGTGTGTGTGAGTGTGATAATCATCATCATCATCATTTTTAGCATTATAATCATTAAAGGTACACTCCTCGACCGTGTGACAGTGCCCCGCAGACTTGTTTCTTCCCCAGCTCGCCGTTTATTTGAAACACAACTCTGGCTGTCGGTGGTGTGTGTGTGTGTGTGTGTGTAGGGGTGAGACTAGGAGCTCCGTGGGGGGAGGGGTAGAGGGGAGTGCTGGCCACTCAGGTCAGAGAGAGGGGTGTGCACTCTCGGAGTTTCAAAACAACCTAATAAAGTATGTATATATTGTGACATTCACACAAATTCTAACACATATTCTACATTTGTGCCGCATATAGAAGATATATTTGTAGCTCATAAACCACTTTTTTGGGGTTTTTTGTGGGTCAGGGGTCAAAGAGAACTGGGGGACAGCGACAGGGGCTTCTTGCCTGAGAAACTGGCCTCTGGTAATGCATTCGCAGGAAAATGTCTGACACACCAACGTTTGCCAGCCAAAGGCTGTCAGTTAAATCCCCACCAACCACAGCCTCCCTGAACCACTGTGTACGCCGTTGCTATAACGAAAGACACCTCATATACATCTTATTTTTCCGTGACGTTGGAGAGAGTTCACTGGAGAGGTTTAGAAGTAGAAATGGGAAGGGAGATGGAAGTGAAGTGGATGGATGTGAACACAGGATGTGAACACAGGGCACATATATCGAGGCGTCATCGAGGCGTCGTTCCAACTAGACCAAGACCAAGCTGCTTGGCTTATGGTGTAGCAAGCTTTATTTTGATGGCAAACAGCTGAAGCTAATTTCAGCCAATTCCACTTAGACGGATGCTTGTCTGCTGCATGCTAAACCCCCCCCCCCGACTCTAGGCCCGGGACGAGGTGATAACGGTTCTAAAGGCGGAGAAGATCGACCTGGCCCTGCTGGAGGCAAAGTACGGCTTCGTCACACCCCAGAAGGTCCTGCAGGCCCTGCAGAGAGACGCCATACAGGGCAAGCAAGACCTCTTCCAGGAGGACATCTATGAGAAACCCATGGCAGAGGTGATGACACCCCCCACCCCCACACCCACACCCCCTGAAATAGTTTGGAACCGTTGAAGTGAAACACCATATAGAATACCACCACCAAGAGCTACTGTTACTGTGCATGTACTGCTTTACTTCTTCCTCCAATTAACACTAGAAACACCAACGCATTCGCCAACTGACGACCACCGAGTTAAAATTGAAATTTCCCAGGCATGATACTGGCAATCATAAATAAAATGGTAGCATTATAAACTGTTGTACCCTTCCATGACATTTCCTGACTCCATGTACCTGTAAAGGGGAATACACAGTTACGCGGGGGGGGGCGGCGCCCGCCCGCCCCCGGGCGGGGGGGGGG
>JAOEHI010046554.1:37882-52151 GCA_025447815.1 Percopsis transmontana | reverse complement strand
CTCTCTCTCTCTCTCTCTCTCTCTCTCTTTCTCTTCTTTCACTGCGGTTAATCCAGCGATGTGATTACTGCAGTGATTTAGTGGTTCGGGGGAAGACAGGGACGCACGACAACTCGGGCACAACTGAACTCGGGCATTTCTTTCTTCTTTGCGCGGGGACAGAGAATGTTTCTGTGTGCTGCATGACATCATTCAGCTGTTCCTCTGGGCATGACTCCATCCCGACCTAGCAGATCCAGCCCAGATCCAGCCCAGCCCCATAAAGCAGGGAGTGCCGCCACATTCCCCCAGCCACGAACTATCAAGCAGCATTAAGTCACCCTAACTGTCAGCCCCCACCGCATGTGTCCTGCAGTGCTCTACAGCACATGTGCAAACCATGTAGCAAACACTGGCAACTTTTCTTTCTGTTCTACTCTGTACCTCTTGCTTTACACAAACACACCCAGGTGTGTCAAACACATCACACATTAGACATATGCACTCATAAACTTCATTTGTGGTCTATTTTTCATACTGTACACACATCATACCCCCTAGGGTTAGGGTTAGGGCCTCTCTCTCTCTCTCTCTCTCTCCCTCTCTCCCCCCCCTCTCTCCCCCCCCTCAGTGGTGTCAGATTTGCAGTGTGCGTGCTGCAGGTAGCTCCTTGTGTACTTGGCTCACAAGGGCAGATTGGGATCCGGTTTCCGCCCCGCACTGTCCCAGCGTCCCTCCGCATGCGTCCCAGCAGACCCCCATCATGCATGACATCAGAGCCTCTTAACAGCCGAGCCCAGCTGTGGCCACTAGAGCAGAGGAAGCCCCAGGATCCTCTTAAGCTAAACTAGCCCGAGCTAGATTTCACTGGGATTCTTGTCTGATTGTTTCACTGGAGAGTGGTCAAAGGGATGCTAATGAGGCTAAAAGCTTAGGATAATAGCTAAACTAAAGACGTTTTCCATCATTTCCATTGTAAGATACGATATGTAGCCTACTTGTTTTTTGTTTTTTAGGGGTACGGTTTCAACTTGAACTGAGGCATGTTAACAGGTGCTGTCTACATTTCCACTTCCTTCCAGAAACGTGATGTGACCAATGAACAACTGCAGAGCGCACCTGTTTTCTACAAAGCTGGGAAACAATATCCCATTCCCACACCACTACACTAAAGACTCGAAAGACTAGACAAAAAAAAAAAGCCCTGCTCTCTCTCTCCTGCATTTACTTTTGTCACAGAAGAGTGCGGTAACAGTTTTCCTTCAGATTTAAACCTCACATTTTATTTTAAGCGCTTGATAAATGCCCTCGGAGTCACGATGAAGAAAATAGATTACAGTTCTCCTGCCAGAGATCATGCCTTTACCATATTTTGGAGGCTAAACAACAGAGACACCACGTGGTGACAAGGCACAGCCCATGAACACAACAGTAATGGCAAAACATTAGCACAAGCTGTGAGTGTGTCATTTCCTACTCTCATACACAGATGGCTATACGCCCTCTACAGGCTACTTGTTGAATTTATAATCGTAATAAATCCAAAAATAACTGAATCACAGAAGACTCTTATTGTGCTTTTATCACACTAATCTTACAAGTACACAAAAGAGGGATTAAGCCGGGAAAGCGATCAATGGAGAAACATTCAGTCATAAAATTTAATTAAGTAGTAAAAATGTAATTTAAAAAGGCAATGTGTCACAAAATTAAACACACGTTGTAGACTTGGGATAGGAACAAAGCTGGAAATGTGCGAGAGCAGATTGGCTCAGATCACCTGACGGCCGCGGGCGGGTCACAAAATCCCCAGAGGGCTCTGCAGAGGACAGCTGTTTCAACTAGTCCATCCACACACACACACACACACACACACACACACACACTGCAAGCTGTGACGGCTAGCTGGAGGTGGTTAAGAGCCATGGGTCCATATGGTGGTTCTGGGTCACTGCCACCGCAAGGACCACCGTCGGTTCAGGGGTGACTCACGTCTCGCTGACATTAGATTACACACATTTAACAGAGTTTATCCAGGCGTAGCCCACCCTGCCTTCATTCTGGTTGGCTGGTTGCTTGCTTTTTTAAATGTCATGCTGTCAATCACGTAGCGTAGTCTCTGATAATCAGCCAGAGCTGAAATTACCCTCATTTGTTTCTATTGTCTGTTTATTTTATTTGTTGATTTAACTTTAGATAATATTAACTAATCTAAAGGTGTCTCAAACTCAAATTCCCCACTTACTATCTTATCTTTTGTAAATGGATGCGGATTCAAAATATGTCCTTGACTTTATCATTAAGAACTATAGTCATATTTACTAAACTTTAGTTTAGGCCTATACTGTTTCTTAGTTGAATTTGTGATTTTCAGTTAATAATTAATTTAGCATACAGTAAATCTAAAGTGGTATATAGGCCCATATATATATATATATATATATAAGCTACAGTATATACTGTATTTGGAGTGGATGTCAAACGCTTTTCTCCTCTCCAACAAACCATTTGACACGCTTGCAAGGTATGTCCTACAAAAACTTTAATGCAAATAAAACTCCAAAACCCTTCTCGTGGTTCGAGTGTGTGTGTGGTTTCCACACCGGGAGAGATCTGGCAGGCTGTGTACCTCTGAGGCTGGACGTGCCACGGTAGATGGAAAACAGCACCAAAACACCTCCAAAATAATTCAACAGCCCCTCTGTCTCCTGCTCCGTGCTATCTTTGATCTCTCCAACCCAGGGCTTCTCCTGTTCACATTCATCTGCCCGTACGGCACTCTCTTTTATGGCGACGCGCTCGCCGTGCTGACTGTGCCTCTTTTCACAGAAATTGGATTCAGCGCCGGCTTTATTCACACAGGGATCCACTTCAATGCCTGTCTTTTTTCCCCCTTTCCTTCCCCTGGCAATGCCACGGCGAGAGGAGAAAAGAGGAGAAAAAAGAGAGAGGGAGAGAAATAAAAAGACAGAGGAAGAGACGGGTGAGAGGTTTGCTTTATACTCTCTCGGTTTGTATCTTCATAAGCACAGAGCCATGGCTGTTGGATGTGGTCTGTCAAAAAGACCCACTTTCTTCACCTTTTAGAGGTAGCTCACATCTAACTCACACACACATGCGCGCGCACGCACATACACACACATACACACCTTGCATGGCTTCAATAGCAGGTGAGTGGTGTCTGTATTTCTGTATTTATTTTTTTTGAGGCTGCATCATTTATTAAACATGATCCTGGTCATGGGGAGAGCTGTTTTTTCGCTGTTGTTCAGTTCCTCTTGCTTCAGAAAACTCTATTAGCCACAAAGGCATAAAAATACGCAATACAGAGGCCTACAATAAACAAATGAATTCATGTATGTGAAACCACATGCGGTATCTTTTCTGTATCATGCGGTAGGTGGTTTGTAGATAATCTGCCTGCATACACACTAGGAGGGAGTATGGAGAAGTGATTGCAGGTGATGGAGTGTATTCCTCCGACTCGGCGCTGCGTCTCCTGAAGAGGCCCCCAGCCGACCCTACGCTCCTCACCTGAGTAAATGGCCCTCGTCAACCACCCAGCTCTTGATTACGCCTCTTCACTACAACAGCGGAGAGAATGGATGGAGGGCAAAGGAGAGGGAAGGGTGTGTGTGTGTGTGTGTGTGTGTGTGTGTGTGTGTGTGTGTGGATGTAAGAAACAATGGGTGTGAGACGCATGTGAGACTAGTTTGATAACTACAGTAAAGGGCAGTTGAACAACAACTTGTCTTAACCACTGAGAAATAGCTCAGAACTAAATTAAGAAGGTTTTATCTTAAACTGTATCATTACCAAAGGCACACAAAACCTCTTTCCACCAACCTAGTTCCTACCTTCTTCCAACCATATCAGCAGCAGCAGCTATTTGACTACTTCAAATATTCCTCGCTACTCCCTTAGAGCAGAGGAACGCAGCAGCTGTCATAGAAGGGCAGTGTGCACATCAGTTGCTGCTTCGTTTGGTGCTCGATAATATCTGGTTCTCAATAATATCTACAGTATGTTCTTTATAATGGATCTTTTGGGCCTGCGAGAGATGCACCGAGGACCTCCTCGCAAACGCTCCGATCTGCGCATGACACCAGCACCAAGTGGCCTCCATCTGTTGTGAGAGGAGCGTCTGAAAACACATTTGTGTAATTTGGCATGTTCTTTCAAATGGAAATAATCTGCCTGTTTTCCTTTCCAAAGGAGATGCTCCTTCTATCGCGGCTTTCAAGGTAAGATTAAGAGGACATTGTTATCGCTCAGGTTTTAGCCCTCTGTTCTGTTGATTTTTCATCCTGAAATCTCACTGTTTGAAATACATAATGCTCCTCTTTGAGCCACAGTGCTTGGTCACTATCCACATATGAAAGGGACAGGAGAGAGAAACTATGAAAGCAGTTAAAAACAGCCAGATTAACCATCCACTCGAAATAAAATAGAAGAATGCCTTCTCTATTTTTGTGTCCACAAAGTAAGATAGGAACAGGGCTTTACAGCTGATGCTTCTTGGAGACCACAGCGTTGAGCAGATTAAGGTAAATGATATGAAGGGTGGCTAACTGGAGCTCTTTACCAGAGCAATGAAAACAAGAGCTTCTTAGATGCTGTATGAACTAGAATCACAGTCACATGTACAATTGCTTAAGGTGCCAGTGATCTAAACCACAAAGATTATGTGGAAAAACCGAACAATATTTTTAAAGCTTAGCTGAATTCCTATCCATGTCCTAAATTACATAAATCCCTTTCAAACTGGTCAAAAGATATGTGTACTGTATGTTGTTATTATGGAGCCAGTTGAATTGAATTGAACACTTTTATCCTACAGTCTATGGTTTATACAGTGTTTACAAGTCCTGCTCCATTGAGCCCACTAATTAAGCTCTGTGCACATACATCATTTGGTTAGCAAGTGTATTTCATAAAAATTGAAAAGGGTGGAAAATCCATCATGGTGGACTGGACAATATAGTCCGTAAGCCCTTGTGAGGACCCATATACCAAATTTCAGAACACACAGCCTTTCTGTGTTTAAAAGAAATGTTTGTTGTAGTGCCACTATTAAGCAGTTGTATAATCGGTCCATCCCTGACCAACTGTCAACATATTTTGTAAAGTTGAAATCTACTTATCATGCACACAGACGGACAAACACATTGGACATCATATTATTACAATGTGAATGCTAGTGACACAGGAGACAATAGGGGAGCCTATCTGTGTGTGTGTGAACTAGTGAAGCTGTACATGAAATGCGTGATGCTATTTTGTCAGAGAACACAGGAATACACACACACACACACGCTAATCTCAGACAGCAGCGGTGAGAATAATGCTTCCCCTATATCACAACAACAAATCACTCTGAACGGGCGATAAAACATAATACCAAGAGTCTGCATGTTCTGGTGGAACGACATGAACTCACGCTACGGCTCTCAGGCTTTTGGATGAGAACCTGGTCTCCACCGTAGCCCAGACAGCCGGTTCTAATCACGGACCTACAGTCGGGGGGGAAACAGCCAGGTTCTGCCGTTCACAAATACACCGTTTCAAGGTAGGATGAGTTAAAATACTTTTTCCTGTCACGTAAACACAAAAACACCCTCCACGAAAACATGGAGGGTGAACATACGTGCCCGCCCACACACACACACACACACACACACACACACACACACACACACACACACACACACAGAAATGGCTCACCTCTGTTATTCCTCACCTTTAGGTCACTGTAGGGACAGTTGGATCAGATCCCATCATCATCCAGTAAACACACATTCAGGATTTTGCATACTCCTAAAATACATGCTGGGCCTGAACTAAGACAAGTGCCTGTATGGGCGTATATACACACACACACACACACACGCACACACACACACGCACACACACACACGCACATACACACACGCATGCACAGACACGCAAACAGAGCAGACACACCGTTGCGTGTGCATACTGCATACACAGCCCTCCCACAGCGGAAGTGAGATTAGCTTTTTGCTGCTGCTGTAATTCAGTTAGCCTTCCCTGCCGGGGGGGCCAAATAGCAGACAGGCCGTACCATTCTGCGGTGTCTGTAGTTTGTCAGGCCGGCGGTGGGCTCATCTCTCCCATACACACGTGAATCCCGTTCTCTGTTCCGCCAGTTCCTCTGTAAGCCCCCTGCCCGCTGGGTGGGGGGGGGGGGGGGGGGGGGGGGGGGGGGGGGGGGGGGGGGGGGGGGGGGGGGGGGGGGGTTATTATATCCCATACACACTTTTTTCCCGTTTTATTTTCCGCCAGTTCATCTTTAAAACCCCGACAGCTTAAAGCCCCCCCCCCCCCCCCCCCCACACACACACACACACACACATGACCTCGAAACACCGCGGGTGCCCCTGACTGCTAAGCTGCCATCTTAAATTCACGTGTGCAAGGAGCAGCATGACTTCAGACAGCGTTTTCCCTCCAGGAATGGTACACCACAGGCCGGGCATGCTCACTGATGGAAGAAAAAGTCGACCGCCGCCCCGTCTTCCAACCGCAGCATCAGGGCTTTCCGAAGCATCTGTTGTTACAATCATTTAGGGGACGCTTATCCAAAGTGACTTACAATGAGTAGAATTAAAAGTCTTACAAGGAGCAGATAAGGGTTTGGAATCTTGCTAAAGGATGCTTACAGGTCAGCCAACCCTGGGGCTGAGATTCGTTATTTGTTTGAATGCTTCGACCATTTCTGAGGTCTATTCTGACTAAAAATGGGGGACAAATTTGACAATTAGAATGGTTCATGCGCTAATACATGCTACTACTGTACGTCTGGCACCTGAGGAATGTTTGTTTCATGAAATTGTTTGTCTTCATACTAATGACAGGTGGAAATACATCATCTTGACTTATTTCCTCAATGAGATGAGGCTGTCGTACTTATAAAATGTATTGGCTGAGGATTTTTGTCTGGGTAAACATTTAATCAGACGCTTTAAGATGTGTGATAATAAGACTATAAATCAGTAATCCGAAAGAGAACACAGACTACTGGGATTTTTATTTGGCAAGTGGAATTAATTAAAAATATCTGTAATCTCGTAATTTGAGGGAAAACTTCTGACTGTATCAAACAGGATGTCTCGATTTAATTTGGCTGAGAATGTGAGTTGATGACAACACAGTTTATAAATGATCCTTGAAGAATTCTATATTGGGAAGCAAAACCTGAAAGTGATGAATCTGCAAACCATCTAAGTAGGTAACCAATCCCCACCTCCCAAATCACAACTGAAGGCATGGCTATCTAGTGATTGTCAATGGATTGCTTTAAGTTGGCTAAAATCCACCACAGCAGTGATGCTCGCTAGCTAAGCACTGAATAGCTCCTGCAGAACATACAGTACACAGTAGCCTATAGAAAAGTGACTGTGACTGTGGCATTCTGTAATGTCCACCAAGCGAACAGCGCTCCAAGCCTACAGGTGTGCACAGACACGCCGGCCAAAGTCTGAACGGGTATTAGGTTAGTCACACTAGCGATCAAATCCTTTCCCATCCTGGTTTTGATTTGTTGCCTCCCTGGAGGAGAACGCAGAGCATCACCTGCTTCTGGTTTACACAGGCAAATCAAACCCAGTTGTGTTGGGAGGGCACCCAGTTAAACAGAAATAGCACTTTAATCATATTTATCGGTGGTAGTTTACAGGTTTTAAATATATATTTATCTGTTCTGGCCCCCAGGTACTGAGGATAAATCATTCTGGCCGTCTACCTATGCAGAACGGAGAAAGTTTCTGACAAGCTGAACAGAACTGCGCTGTATTAAGTTCACATGAGAAGAGAGCAAAATAGGCAAGGATGTAAGCTAACTTAAACACACAAAAAAAGGATAGAAATACAATGAGTACAGAAGTTAAAACATTTATAGGATGAATTCGTTTTTACTCAGAATGTATTTTTGTGTATTAAAGGTACTCTTCTCGATTGCCATATAGCAGAAACCCAAATATCCGCCACAGCTTACTGTTTGGCTGCAGGGGCAGGAGTAGAGAGGAGTGCGCTCCACTCAGCACTGAGGTGCTCGAGGTCTTCTCAGTGTTCTGTGCGATGTAATGTTCTATAGCCACTAAATATGTTTTCTCTTTAAAACACAAGGTAAATAACGACATGTGTGTTGGCATTGCAGTTATATTGTGAGCTACATTCCACTCAAGGACAAGTCTAGGTCGCACGATTTATCAGAGCAGTCATGCTTACAGACTTTGTTGACCCCTACTTCCTCTACACACACACACACACACACCAATTTCATTTACTCATTGAGTGTTGAAGGTAAGTCCTTATTAGCCTCTTTCATTAAGCACTAATTATGCTTCAGACAGCAGCCAGCTGTTAGCACACTGCAACCGTCCGTGGCTACAGAACCTCCTCGATGCTTTTACACAGTGTATAACACTGAGTCACCTCTCTTGTGGAGTTATGCTGCTGTTGGAACAACACAGCCAGCGTCCCATTCTGAGCTCTCACATAAATAAACGAGCAGGGGAACCAAAGAGGGGTGGGATAATGTTTTTGTTTCCCCTGGCTTTGGGTTTGGAGGGCGTAGCTAAACGGGGCTGAGTCAGTCTCTCCTCCTGGATACGCTGTGCCCTGTTTTTGTTTTGATCCTGGTGTGTCTCAAATTGTACACATGACCCCGCTCGTTTTCCCACAAACACACACCAAATGCTTCTGACGTGCAGCTCACTTGGGCTCACGTGTTTCCCCAGTGACATAAGAAGGTGGAGTAGCGTGTAGAAGACGTTTAAGGGATTTTAAACAGAAAATATGTAAGCACCATTTGCTTTGTTCTGGTAAAAATGGAGACATTTTATTAAATCAAGCTCCACTTCTCTAAGAAACACTTGCACAACCAGCGTGTCGCCGGGAGAGGAACAGCCATGTCTGCTCTCATCATCACACACCTGGGGCCTCATTTATAAATGCTGCGTACGCCTCTTTCTGCGCAAAGTGCCGGATTTATAAAAAACAAACATGCCGTAAAGTTCCCCTATCTCTACAGAAACTCTGACCCATGCGTACGTAGTTTATGGACGCAGAAATGACAAACGGGAAACGGCTTCGCGAACATAGATTAGAATAATGTCTTCTAATTGTAACAACGGTGTGTGTTGGACGAGAGTAAGCACAGCCAGCAAAAACACAAACCAGCTGAATTACGGATGAAACGCTTGTAAGCGTTGTTTTAATACAGGAACACACACGTACGGGGCATAAACCCGAACCAATGCCCAACAACTCCTGGGGTTGTTGGGGAAACTAAATACTATTAGGACTAATGCCTAATGTCCTGCACCTGTGGGCCTAATGCTCCACAGGTGCGCTGCGGGGGAAGGAGGCACGCTGCGCGCATAGCCGTGAGCGCGCCGATCGTGACACTAATAGCTATGTTCGTGACACTTTCCATTTATCGTGATATTTTGGAGAATTGACTTTGATATCTGATCAAACTTTACTCATAAACGTATTAAGTTATTTATGAGAGGATCCAACTTCGCAAGTCTCATCTTTCACTGCTGTCGTGACGTCTTGCCGTGTAACTATTCCTGATATGTAGTTTGACAAAGCATGTATTTTAATATTCATGTGGGGACGTTCATTGACTATTTATAGACAAATGTGGGTGTGGGCTAGAAGCACGTTCTCGTAGGGAGACTTTACGTTTGAATTATAAAGAGAACGTTGCGTGGAGGAGTACGTAGGCCTACAGTACTCATGTATTTTTTTGCCGTACGCACTTCCCTATATTCTCCCTACGTAACGATATTTGTGACTAGTGACTACTACGTGGAGTTTTATATATGAGGCCCCTGGTTAGAAGTAACCCCCCACTCCACCCCACAATCCCTCATCTAGTCTGTTCCAGGGTGGCCCGGCCTTGCGGTGGGCCGCAGGATAGAGGACCCGGAGCAGAGGATTTCTGGTGGGGGGTCTGTGTTGGTGTTGATTAGAGAATCAGACCCTCTAATGGTGGCAGTGGGAGGGCAACCTCTTGACTCAAGCCCAAACACTGGATCTGGAGATGTGGCGTACACACGCACACACACACACACACACACACACACACACACACACACACACACACACACACACACAGGAGTTTCTACCTGAGGGGGAAGTGCTTGGCAGGGGAGCCCCTCTAAAAGATTGGTTCCATGATTGGCCAAGGGAGTGTTTGCGGAGAAGACATGAGTACAACTAGACATGCGTTGTTCCGGTTCTTCATCGGTCGGGGTACTGTAAGGCTCGGCTTGGCCACAATTCGCACTGCAGTGTGTGGTCTCTTCCTCTTCCTCGAGGGACCCCCACGTAACATAGTGACTCAGTCAGCCCAGTAGAGCCTTAAAAAAAAAAAGAGCATCCAGGCTTGAGCTGGAGAGGAGAGAGCTGCCGTCCAGCTCAGAGAGAGAGCGAGAGAGAGACAGAGCACAGGGACCTGAGGAACGTGGCTTCTCTCCACGTCATATAAATCCGCACCGGGTTTATGGGCTCCTCCAGGATAGCTAGTCTAAATCTGGGTTAATAAGAACAGCTCACCACTAAGAACCCAGGGCAGCAGAAAAGAAAAAAAGTGTTCTTTCCAACATTCGTTCCCCATACATCGTCTAGGCCCTGCAGCCTTTGAAGTGGCTTTCTTAGTCCTTGGACAGGAAGCCTGGGGCTTAGAGCTTTTTTCCCCAAAATCTAAAAGTAAGGGAGGGACATAGGAGAGGCGTGCACGGGAGGGGGGAGGGGGGGTGAGGAAAGGAGAGGAGAGAGGAGACTAACCACATCAAAAACCCATGGCTCTATTGTGATGCACAGGAGCGGGTGATAATCCACGCATAAATAGAAAGTGCAAACAAAATGGAAACACAGCATAAAGAAAGCGCGCCAAGCCTGGTTACCGCGCTCATTGTTCACTTCCTGTCATCCCAGGGAGTTGGGAGGGAGGGAGGACAGCAGGAGGAGAGGGGAGGAGCGCTACAGCGGCCAGGCACCGCGCCAGATGCAAATGCTGTGCAATAAATGGTGCTAAACCTCACCTGTGCCACTTCGCACCAAAGCCCGTGTGTTGAGTTAACACCGTTATCATAAACATTATGTTTGCTGTGGAAGTGGACTGCCAGACAGATGGTTAAGAGCATTAGGGAGATACCTGCCAAAGGCCGCTCTTCACCTCACAGTTTGGGCTACTAGAAAGCAAAGGCGTGTCACGGTGCCAACGGCGCCTGTGGCATATGGTCGGCTAAATATTGACTGATATTTTAATTATACCATGCATAATCTAATAAATGATTACAAACACGCAGTTTCACCTTTCTGTACCCCTGACTCACAGGGACACAGCCTATTAATCAGTCAGCCCCAGGCTAGACTTAAAAACCTTGGAGAAACTATTTTGAACATCAAATATCAGAAATAAAGATGAAATAATCATAGGGAAGCTAATAAGAGAAATTAGATGGTTTTAGGTAGGATTAGGTGAAGCAGATTCATGTTAAGTACCCAAAATACTTTTAGATTCCAAACTTTTTATTTTTTTACCTTTAGCAATTGGTACTACTTACAGTTTGTGTTATTGCGTGGCATGTCAGCTGCTAACCTGAAGCAATTACAAGTAGGTCATTTAGCACATATTGAGGAGCAGGTGGTGGTTAGACATCTTACTCAAGGAAGCTTGTAGATCGAGCATGTCAGGGACCAAACCTAAGACCCTCTCAGCCGGGAGACCACCACCCTAACCACCAGCCTATCCTGTCCCTGAATCATCAAGTACAATTTTAATTTTAATACCAACCTAACAACATAATTTGAATGTAAGAATTAAACTAGGATATATACAGTATTCACTCAAATGTATGTTTGTACATTCTTAAGAATAATGTATGCCCATGTATATTTGTGTGTCTCTGTGCTGTGAATATCGAGTTGGGACGGGCTGGAACTCACTGGGATCTATATACAGGAACTGGGCCCACAGTCAAAAAGTACTAAAACTATACGCACCGCATAGCCTCTTTACAGTATTTTGTGTGTGTGTGTGTGTGTGCGTGTGTGCGCGCGCGCGCACAAACAGTAAAAAAGACAGTAAAGGGAAATGAGAGGGCGAGTGCTCGCTATGACTTGCTGTGAGTGTGTGTGGGTAGATCCACATGCCGCACATCAAACTCCATCGCAGGGCAGAGTTCAGAGGAGGAATCTGTAACAAAATCCTGCCGTGGAGGCTCAGCATCCAGCAAACATAGCACGCGAGGGGGGTGGGGGCGTTGAGAGAAAGAGATGAAAAACAGGCAAGGGGGGAGGAACCATTCTATGCCAACCTTCTTGGGGGGCCGGGGGGGGGGACCCTCTTTTTCTTATCCCGTTCTCCCAGCAGCTGGGAGCAGGGCTGCGAAACATTGTGCAACGTTGACGCAGCCTGTTGGATGAACACAACCGCGCTAGCTGGACAAGAACCTGCTGTGTATATTGTTCTTTTGTGATTGCAAGAAACTCCCCCTTAATTGCTCTTGTTCCTCAACACAGGCCAACGGTGATATTGAGACCATCTGAGAGCTTTCAGGGTGCGTGCGCGTGTGTCGGGATTTGGAGGATAGCCCGGAAAATGTGGCTTTGGGATTTGACAGGATGGGTGTAGTTTTCACCTGTGTACGTGTGACTTCACCTATGTAATTTAACTTTTAGTTCCATTTAACAGAAGCCATAAAACTGCCCGGCATATGGTGGCCATGCAGACCACAGGCTGGGTTTGTGTTGCATGTCAGAACCTTCGGGACCAGTGATGACTGACGCCTCTGGTATGTAAACCATACTTGGGATGAATGCCGACAGCAGAGCCATGGCACCTTAAAGTAATTACATAAATGTAATAAATACATATTTTATCCAAATGGGTTAGAAGTTGGATAACTTTTAATTAACCTCAACTTGGTTAGTCCAAGCTAAAGAATTAGCAAGCATATACTAGACCCTAGGATACTGTGTGTGGTGAACCCCACATAAGGGTGCAAAATTCCAATTTGTACCCCCAATTCTGTGGTAGCATGTATATGTTCAATAACTTGCATGTGGTCAATATTTAGTTATATATAATATATACATGGAAAGAAAAAATTGTTGTCTTATGTATTGGTTAAAAATATATGAAAATATCCCCTTGTGTGTTATGTTTGTTACAGAAGTTACTAACATTAATATGTGATTCATACGACTACTTTATCATCTGGGGGTCTAAACCAGTAACTTCTCACTTGCACTCAGTACTTAACCTCTTGTATTACACTGCCCTCTATAGGATGACCTCAGTAACGCATTACTTAAAAATGTTTATGTAATTGTCACGGATATAGGTATACTATATCATACTTACTTATATTTGAAAACCATAAATAATCCTTTCTGCTAATTAGTTTGACCATCAGTTCGGCAAATTATAAGACCTCATAAAAAGGGAACAACTGTTGGGGTCATCTCATTGCTCAAACGCAGAAAAAACTTTTCATTTTACATTTACAACTTTCAGCGTTTATTTTTTTTATAGTTATTTATATCACAAAGAGTCTTCAAAATGCAGACATGAATTAGTATATAAACTGTACACAAAGGCAAGGCACTGTACACTGATTTGAAAATCAAAAACATTTCTGCTTCATCTTTCCATGCCTAAATTTGAAACCATAAAGGCACTGTTCTTTTATCTGAGCACCTGAAATAAGCAACACCAAACAATTCATAATGAAGTATCTGCAGTATTTGATTGATAAACAACATACGGTGTGCTTCAAACAGCCTTGCAATAATAGCCATACTGTACACTAATTTAATACCATGACACAAAGCTCCTCGACACCCATTATACAATTTATTCATCATCTGTCACGGAATACTCCAAAAGGGTTTTTAAAATTCCTCTGTGGATATAAATATAAATTATTTGTAACGCACAAACATAGATACAATGATAGAAAGCCTACTCTGATACATGTCTAATAAGAGTGACAGTTGGCCTGCATATACATATATACATCCCATAACTACACAGTGTAGAATGGAGACGCCAGGTTAACATACTCAGAACCACCAAGGAGTTATCGCTTGTACTAGTGTCCTACACAACCACAAATACGAGACAAAGGGCAAAATAACAGACACAGCAAGAGGCTGGCGGACGTCTGCCGTGTGTACTTGCAAACAACATCTCTTCATCCTCATCCCTCTTTCTTTTTAAAAGGTGTGCTCAGGAGAGTCCAGTCCT
>JAOEHI010046554.1:0-37782 GCA_025447815.1 Percopsis transmontana | reverse complement strand
TGTGTACTTGCAAACAACATCTCTTCATCCTCATCCCTCTTTCTTTTTAAAAGGTGTGCTCAGGAGAGTCCAGTCCTTAGCCTCGGTCCTTCCTCAAGGGAAAAAAAAAAAAAAGGTTCTCGGTGGCGTGTTGACTCCCCCACATCATGACACCAGGGTCCACGGATGTCCCAGTGACAACCCCCTAGAACAGTCCATTGGCCATCTTCGTATCACAACCCCCTAGAACAGTCCATTGGCCATCTTCGTATCACAACCCCCTAGAACAGTCCTTTGGCTTTCTTCAACTTCACCTGCTTCCAGGCAGGCAAGCACCCGTACTCCTCTCTCGACATCTGCAGCGCGTTCTGCGGGAGAAGACCGTCGATCATACACATACTGTAACATTTCAGTATCCTGTGCTGGAGGAAAGGCACAAAGATCCTATACCTTCTAAGAATACAGAGACATGGGGCACATCAACCTGTGAGAACACACTCATGCATGAGTGAGATCCAGGACACAGTAGTCCTTTGAGCCTAATAAAATATGGCTTAAAACAGTGGTTGTCAAATTGCAGGTCAGGCTAAAAAATGTTGAGAAAATGTTCCATATTTTGCAAAGTATAAGTCACTTATTTGTTGTTGTTGCTCAATAGGGTTTGGAAACCACTGATTTAATGTGTCATTTTGAATTAAAACATAACGCCAGTTATTACTGCCACCCAGCTTTTACATTTGGAGTGAATCACATGCAGAAAAACACATTTGCAAGTGACCAATTAAAAAAAGATAACAAGGTTAGGGAGGAAACAGAAAAAACAGATTATGTGTAATGTAGTTGTATGAGTTATGGAGCTGCTGTGCAACAGGACTAGTCTGGGCCACCCATGCTCATGTCAGGACACTCACCCTCCCATAAGCACCTAGACCCTAGAGGGTGGAGTGAATAAGATAAATAAATTAGAGAGATGACAGATGACGAAGGATGGCTCAAAGAATAATGAGGAACATTGACGAAATGAAACAGTTTATTAGGTTTAATAAAGATAGAACGTCTTGAAACGAGAATGAACGCACACGGTCATATTAAGGTCAGGAGGCCTGCACCAACGTCTTCAAACCTTAATACCAGACTAAATCTTATTACACAGTTTTGACACCTTGTACCTCGTCCAACTGCTTTAAGCCCCTGTAAACCCACACAGGCATTTTGAGTGACTTTGGCTGATCAGACCACTTCTCATCATAAAGAAGGCATCGGTGAGTCAAGGAGATGTCAATCAAGCCGGGGTCTGCACACGCTCAACCAATCAGCCCAATTAACTCAAAACACCTGCGAGGGTGGACAGGGGCTTTAAGACAACAGTCTTTCTGAAACGGAGAACATTTATAAACAAACGCAACTCTGGAATTACAGGTGACCAATTCACAGGTGTCTCACCTCAAAGTCTCCGTCAGACAGGTAGACCTCCAAGCGGAGCGGGTCAACGCCCTCGGGGAGGGGCCGAGCCAGCAGGTCTGCCAGAGGGTAGGAGGTCTTACACAGCCTGGCCAACACATCCTCCACTAGGATGATCTGGTGACACACCTCTGCCTCCTGGAGGTTACAGGGACGCACATACCCAGGCAAAGCGGCGTTTAAAACGGCCAGCAGAGTAATATATTGACAACAACTCATACTAGTGTAGCCTGGCCCCGTCTAGCACAGTACAGCAGACGGTTGTTGCACAGTTTTTGGGCAAAGTTACCCATCAACACC
Organism: Percopsis transmontana; assembly: GCA_025447815.1. Lineage (NCBI taxonomy): Eukaryota > Metazoa > Chordata > Actinopteri > Percopsiformes > Percopsidae > Percopsis > Percopsis transmontana. The sequence continues at coordinate 36,042 of JAOEHI010046554.1, read as the reverse complement.
CACCCGCTCCGTGATCTCGGCGATGTCCTCCCTGTGCTCCCAGCAGGGGAACATGTTGGTGAAGGTAAGAGGCTCCAGACCAGCGTGAATCAGGTAGGATTTGGGGGGCTTCTTCTCGTTTTTCTCTGCGGGGGGGAAAGGAAGGGTTGTTATGAAGAGGATTTATCAGGGGGTCTTACAGCACGCAAGCCTATGTAGGTGGCGTATGGCAGGGATCACTTAAGATTGAAAAATCTAGTTTGTTATTGTAGTTTTATTCTATTTAATAAAACGTGCATATGCTGCGTGTTTTCCCTTTAGTGCGGCAGGATAGACAAACCTTGACAGTATTGCAGCACAGTCTCCATGGCGCACTTCCTGTCCGAGTCCCAGCGGATGCGGGCAGAGCCGGCGCTCTCCGTGTCCTGGGGCCACCAGCCCTGCCACAGGTAAACCTCGTGGTGGTTGTCGACCAGGAACAGAGCTACACACAGGGAGGCAGGGGGTTAGCTGTTACCGGAGCACAGGGAAGCTTGGCCGAGCACTTTTCAGCACATTGGTTCATTGAACGTAGCTGCGCCCAGCATGGTGTAATTAGCCAAATGAATTTACACACCTGTGTCGGTTTCAAGCAGTGTTAAACTGGCGCCGCAGTCACATTGTACAGTAATAGTTGTGCGTGTCGTTACCTGGCTGGGAGGTGGCATAGAGGTCCTCCTGTAGGAAGGGCAGGGAGTTGACCTGCTCGGGGTCTCTGGCCGGGTACAGGAACTCCACGGCGGTAAACTCTCCCGAGCTGCTGTTCAGCTGGTAGAGGCGGGGCGTGAAGTTAAACCTTCCTGGGTCTAAGGGTCCAAGGTCAAGGAATACGATTACAAATAATAACAAAGCTACAACAGTCAGTCGGAACTGGTGGGGGGGTGATGTTTGCGTCTACGCGCGTCCACTGGGTGCACCCACCTTGCAACATGCAATCGTACGCCTTTCGGTCCCGCCTCCCCAAAGCTTCCCAGAATCCCAGGGGCTCCGCTCCCTCGCCACACTCGCTGATGGTCACCGTACTGCTGCTGTGGAGGCCCGTCTCCAGGGGACAGCTGCACACGCACAACAGGGTCATTGACCAAGCAGTCATGAGGCTTTTCATCGCTAGCAGCAGTGGCTACTACCGTGCTGTGCTCTTACTGTATAACTGGCAAATAAACAGGGACTCATCGTTCTCTCATAGTTTTGAGGGAAACCTATATAGCCAATCGAGTGGTTACACTGACCTTGCACATGCATAGTAGAAGTATAACCTGTGTGAAAAAAGCTTTTTAAACCTTATTTTGGGGCAAACTTTTTTTTTTTTTTTTTTTTTTTAAATCAGATTTGACTGGTGATTCTATACATGCAGTTTCTATTTCCTAGTGACCATTGAAAATACAGTTATGGCTCTCTGCCCATTCATTTAGATAGGGTCATGTTAAATAACCAAGACGGACTTTGCTTAAACTCACTGCTCTTTGATCTGGCTGGCTGCGGTGCGCGCCACTTCCTGCGTGTGCTTCTGTGACTTGCAGCCATGCCACAGGTAGATGAGAGCCTGGCTCACGCTCAGCAGCACCATGGAGGCTCTCGAGCGCAGGCTGCTGCAGTGACAAGCCACCTCCAGCAGGAGGCCCTCCACTGCCACCTCCCCGCGCACACAGTAGAGACGCCAGTCATCTGAGGGATATAAATAAAATTGAAAGAAAGAGGGGACAGTGGGGTAATAAACTGATTAGTTTTGTATATTAATAAACCAACTGTCCTTCAGCCTACAGTAGTTATTTTTAACATGTGGAGCTGCTGAAAAAAAAAGCCTTTAAGTATTTATGCCCTGGGAAAGGGGGAGGTGGAAAGATGAACACAACAACAACAGCTTCATGGGAACCCTGCCCTTACTCTGGGAGTTTTCCTCCTCCTCTTCCCTCTTGCCCGAGTGGATGACCATCCCTCCCTTAAAGCACTGCAGGAAACATGGAGGCTCCTTGCCCTGCTGAACCTGCACCTGGGGGAAGAGGTGAAGAGCGGGAGCTTCAGATACAAACAAATGAACGGCCAACACACACACACACAAACACACAAACGCATCCCATTCCCAACCATACCTGGGCTCCCCTCTCCTCGTCCAACTCCACAGTCATCAGTGCCGACGTTCCCTTCTCACTGATGGTGGAGTTGCGACCCTGCCAGAAGAAGTAGCAGCACTTCTCCTTCCCAGCTCCCGCCGTCCTCAGCTGCTCCGGTTTCTGTCTCTTCCCGACTAAACACAGACAAAGAGATACGACGTGCGCATTGGGGAAGTGTAGGACAAAAGATACATGTTCCGAGCAACAACACTAGAACACTAACAAAAAACAACAACAACTGTATTGCGATATTTTGTTTCACGATACTGTATCGATTTTCCAGCCCCTCAAATAAATACATTTAATCGACAAGAAGCAGCACGCAGTTTAAAAACGCAGGTGACAGACAGTTCTGAGAATTGTCTGTACAGACTCTGTGTCAGTTGGGATGCACCAGTCAACAGACACCTTCTTCACGATTGGCTCCTTTGAGTACATGCTGACCTCAGCAAACTCGCAGCATGGCCCGGTACAGAAACAGACCCGGTGCTGGTCCACTAGCCGGTACCAACCTGCGGTGCTGACCATGTACTTCCACTTCACCACGTAGGTGTCGCCCTCGTGGAACTGGCCGATGCTCTGGCGGGGCAGGCGGCTGTAGTCGAACTCCAGAATGTGCCACACCTCCACCGCCAGCGTGGTGACCTCGTAGCTCCGCCTCTCCTCGCCCTCCACCAGGCCGTAACCCCGACCCACGCTGAGCCCATCCAGCACCGTGTGCACGGGCCCCGGGTCAACGGCTAGCATCAGGGAGGCGTCGTACGCCCACGGTTGCTCTGAACTCTGCTGCTCCTGAGAAGGAGGAGGACGACAAAGGAAGACAATATTACCACGTTTATTGATGCAAAGAGAATTACAATATGAACTGATTGTTTAAAGTTCAATTTCAAGTATTCAGGAGAAGGTAGGGGTTAGATATTGGGACGGCCGGTGTTGAATATCAAACTCAGGGCTTTTTTCTGCCCTCTATAAGACTTGTCATTAGGACAGAGATAGCTCCTTTTACCTTGTGCTCAGTCTCGTGGTCATTGCCATTCTTGGTGGGACTCTGGGTCTTCCTGGAGTCACTCCAGTCTAAAAACTTCTCCTTGAATAAGGTCGTCTCATTGTGTTGGGTCAGCCTGCCAAACACTGCCCAGTCAGGACGGCCCTGGCCTTTCCTAGAGGTAAAGAGAAGATATCAGTTTGTGTGCCTTGGGATTAACTAACAAAATAGAAATGTATTATATTGGTACAGGGGTTCAGCAGCGATTAACATCACACAACTAAAAGGCAAGAGAGCCCATCTGTGCCTTGGCATAGCATGCTGGACAATGAAGTTCATCTGGGAAGGTAGTATGTGTATTTCCCTACTTTGGTATAAGTGGGTTACATTCCCCCGGGTCCAGAGGATTGATGTCACAGTTTGTGTAGTCGAAGGTGCCGTTCCACAGGTGTTTGGCAAGCTGGAAGGCCACCTTCCTCTGGGCCAGTGTCACTTCCTTCCCATGCCATATGTACATCTCACTGCCAAAGTCAAAGACCAACACCTGGACAGGATAAGCAGAGGAAGACAGAGGCCTTCATGGACTAGGAAAACAGTAGCCTGACAAGCCCCACGAGTCGCTCTGCATATCAGTCTGTAAACTCTCCATTCAAAGTCTCCATTATTTCAGTACTGTAATTGGACCACCTTCAAGTAATCAGAACACCAAACCTTTGAGGGTTTCATACAAACTTCATACAAAGTGCAAGCAGACAATTTGACCTTAAACCGATTTTTCAAACACTTCATTAACCAGTTTTGAATGTAGAGTTATCAGATTCAAGCAAGCTGTAGAGGCAGAGCTTGCAAAATAAGGCCAGCAACGTAGAAAACCAGTTCTGTAGGTTCATATCTCACCTCTTTGAGGTTGAGCAGGGAACAGCGTGGCACCTTGGCCCAAAAGTCATCATCGGGCACCAGTTTGTTATCCATCAGGCGATAGATACAGTTAGTTTCCACTATGGCTCCCTCATACAGCTCATCTTCATCTGGTGTTCCTGCTGCTGCAGTGGAAAGCGATTTATAGGAAACTAGATGTTAACGGTCATCTGTATTTCAACATTTTTTACTTCATGTATAACACAGTGACATACTATATCAAAGTATTTTCACAGGATGCGTATCGCATGATTCTCTCACAGGGGGTTGCACTGGGGTAATCATATTCCCATAACTTTATCCAATGTGTTTCGTTTTATAATTTATTGCCCTCATCTTTGTTGCTACAGTGACTAAATTTCTCCATGGTAAAAATAATTCTTAATCTCAAATTACAATTTCCTCGATCTTTGGTCTTCGTTACTGGTTTTGGTATGGTGAATAACATTTCCATTTCTAACATGATTTCTGCCTTACACTGATAGCTGGTCTGTCCCCCTAGAACCTTCCAGAACTCCTTGTGAACGTGGCATTGTGTGTTGACAGCCTCCTCGATGACCTGCACATAGTTGGCGCGACAACCCAAGTCTCTCTTGGTCTGGATAAAGTTAGCTAATTCTTTAGCCTGGAAGAGTGAAAGAGAGGGACAAATGAACACAAACTATTCTTGAGTTCTTCTCGTCAATCATTTTTACAATAAAATAATGTTACATATACTGTAATGACATCAGTAATAAATGAGCATCTATGTGGAATGATTGCAGCTTCACATTTTGTATTTATTTAAAAAAATTAATTGATTTAGTCTCATTTATTCTGTCAGGGATTTGTCTTGTTAGTTTCTGCTTTGTCATTCAACGACCCTCATAACACATTATGTATTTGTTGTGTTCTCGGCCTGTGTGCAAACACAGCTGTTTCAACCCTTTAAAAAAATAAAAATACAAAAAGGGACAGTATCCCTCACTCAGATTGAGCACAATGGTCATCCAGGGGTCACAAGTTCCCACAGGGCTTTGAACAACATCAGTTGGCTTTGTGTTACAAATGGGCTCCCTTCCACCCCCCCGTTTGCCGGTGTCCCTACGCACCACTTCCTGTGTCCCGCCACACCTACATCCCCTCAGAGCTTTGTTTACTTCCTGTGCACGTGAAGCCCTATGCCAATAACTGGTATCAAGTGGAGTGAGAATTTGTATTACCAATTAATTACAGTTATAAAACACTGACTGTAAAGGGGGGCGTCTAACCTTGTTCTTCTCAATAACATTCGCAAACTCGCCCGTCCAGACGAAGCAGTGGTGAGGCGTGATCAGCAGGAAACAATCCCCGCTGTTCAGGGATGACGCTCTGGGCTCCACCAGTCTGGTCTGGACATGCCGCCGGCCTGGTGGTTCACAGGCAAAAAGAAACATACACATGGGTGGGTGGCTTATCAGTCCCTGTTGTGATTAGAACTGTCAGCGTGCTGGCATCATCCTCAAAGGGGCCTCTGGGACATTACTGACCACACCAACACCCTTCCTATCAAAATGTAGCAGTCACCTTTTAGTCCTGTACTGTAGTCCATCAAGGCCATTACAGTTACTGGAGGTGAAAAATGCTTAGTTACTCATGGTTTAACTAAAGACAGCAGAAATAGTGTGCGAATTTGATGGAAAGGACACGTTTTTCATTCATTTACAAATTAATCTACACCTATAGGGATTTTTTAGGGCACTTTGTGGTCTGGGGTCCCAGGCTGTTAATCCAGCCACGACTGCCAGAAGGATTAAGAGGTGATTCCAAACATACAGTTCAGACAGTGAGTTTGGAAGCGTTAAACCCCGATAAAGAAGCACCCCTGACGTAGTGGATTTGCTGGATTACAGACAGAAGGGTTGTAAGGGTGGATCAGCCCAGTATAGAATGAGGTGACCTGGGGGATGATTTAGGGCGACAGGTGTCACCCGCAGACATGCGGAGGAGGTGCAGAGGCACAAAAATAGAAGGTCTTTCTCAGCCGCTATTTTAGATATCCTTTAGAAAAGGACAGCCTGGAAGCAGCATCCTCTAGTTGAATGTAAATTGGCTGCTTTTAAGAGACAGCTCAAGACAGCCTCCAGTAAAAGTAAACAAGCATCAAGCCTCTGGAATAGCCACCCATTAAAAAGATTAGCACCAAGTGGACAGACATTGTGACTGGTCGGCCTCAGTATGGAAGTTTGGCAAATCTACAGGTGTACACGGTAAACAAGCAGATTTTTCCTGGCCTCTCTCAGCAAGGACGCTGCCCTAAATTTAACTTTTCTAGGGCAGCGCCTTCACAGAGGACAGCTAGAGGTATTTCTCAGCACAGCGTGACAGCCTAGGAAGGAGTCTCCTGGTCCGAGTGGGCTCCATTCCACTGACCTTTGACCTGCAAGAGCATGAGCTTCTTGTAGGGCACCGCGCTGTTGTTGGACATCTGCTCGGAGATGTTGACGCTACGCAGGTTCACACTGTTGAAGTTCTCCTTGCTGGCCAGGCCTGCGAGCGCCACCTCGGAGAAGCCTGAGCTCTTATTCACTGCAGCACACAGGGCAGAGACAGACTCGAGGGATGAGTGGGAAACGGATCTACTATATGGTAAACAACCTCACTGACACAAGCATGGACATTTTACATTAATATAATTGCATCCATTGGCAAATGACTTCTGGAGAAGATCAGTTGAACACTTAATCATTCAAAATTAAAAAAAAAAGAAAAAAAGACTAAAAAGGTAATGTAAAATAACTAATAATAAAAATAAGTGCATTATAAACCGTACCTTACCAGAGACAAAACCGTGTTTATATCTTTTTTTAACTAATGTGGTCTAGAGCCAGTGTGCCTTTATTGTGGTTTTGAAATGGAAGTCGTGAACTTGTTGTGAACTTGTGCGTTTGTGACGTCATTGTACAAACGGGCTGTACACCCTGTGCGGTTGTAGAACTGTAGAAAACAATACCAGACTTTTGAGAACTGCTCCTCACAATGCTAGGAAATTAGAACAGGTTCCGAATGTAGGTCATGAGATTTGGGAGAGAAATCCTTTCACATCGAACTATAGCAGTTAGAATTGGCAGATTTTGCTGCATACAGTAGCTCATTTTTGAAAGCCAACGTAAACAAAGACATTTTTAGTTTAATAGCAGAACTACAGTGCATATGTTATAATCTCAGAGTGCAGGAATATTTTTGTTCAGACAATTAATGGTCCCCACACCAAATGAATAATGCATGGCCCACGTCAACATAATGGAAACATTACTAAAAAAGTGAGCTGAAAGTCCTCTCACTGGAACAGCCAGTCTCCAGCTCCTCCATCCATCCATACTCACTCTTCTCAGCCTTCATCCTCTTGCTCTCCAGCAGGCCCACGTTGAGCCTCTGCTCCGTGTATTCGTGTCGTATGTCGTCCCTGGCCGCCAGCATCCTCAGAGGGTTCCTGGACGCCTGCACGTTACGTGCCGGGCGCACCGCACGCCTGTGCTGCACCATCTCTGAAGTCAGCCTGGGGACAGCACGGAGGTGAAAGGTCAAGGCTTACACAGACGAGAGGCTAGGGCTCTGCGTTCTTTCCCAACTGTCATTTTGGACAGTATTATTTATTTATTTATTTTTAAACCAAGCCCTACTAACTTGATAGGCTATCTGACTGGGGAGGGTAGGTCAGAGGTGATTAGTTACAATTCAGATTAGGTTGGGCCAAATCTGACTTGTTTTACACAATATTTCCAGAGAGGAATTTTGGCAAAATTACATGTTAGACAGATTTCAAAATTAGTCCAGCACCTTCTCTTCAGACAAGACAAGTGACCACACAACCGGAAAAAAAACTAAATAATATTTTGATAGGCCCTTTGTCACCTTGAATATTCCCAAACACACCACATTGAGGGTTAAAGGTGACAAACTATATTAGTAGCTCATAAGCTTACTTTGGCATCTGAGGCCCGAAGATGGCATCAAAGTCGAAGTCGTCTATCTCAACCTTGCTGTTGGTGACGGGGAGTTCGTCTACTTGGCGGTAGAACTTGGAGAATGTCTCGTCTTCGAGGCTCATCACTTCCTTAACCTTCTTCTCAGTTACTGTGATGGTGGCTTCCGGAAGGCCAGACACTGGAGAAGGACAAGTAAGAAATCAGAAGCTTTATGAACGCCTCATGCAATAATCATTTTCTAACAACGCCAAAATAATATGCAACTTTTTATTTGTTATCGCACATATTTGAACGAAGACTCAGAATTGAATTCACAGTGTTACAGGTCAATTCACAGTGCAAATCAGAGGCTTCATAACAACTATAGACTATACAGTATGCAGAACAAGTAGTACCTTTACTGTTGATCTTGCCCAGGAATGACTCCAGTTTGTCCAGCTTCATGTCCGTCTCTAAGTTCAAGTCTGGTACGGCCTTGATCTCTGCGCAGTCAGAAACAGAACATTGTTTCATCTTAGAGCAGCTTATACTGTATACCTTAACAGGCAGGCATTGTGATATGTGGTTGATTGAAAGTCACAGTTGCCACTACTGATGAATTTGTATGGTAGATGCCTATACTGTAGTCCCATTCACATTGTTCAAAAACGTAATGCCATGAGCAAGCATGGTTCAGCTAAATACACAATATATTGTGTTTCATTTATGAATTATGACTCACGCAATTTAGTCCAAGACCGGTTAAACACTTTGTCACTTTAGCTTGTATTTCATCAGGCCAGATAGAAGTAATGTACCACCATTAACAGCCCAATTATGATGAGTATGTACAGCACACACACACACAACTGCACCAACAAAAACAAAACACGGGTATACACCTTCAACATCACCCATCTCCTCCTCGTCTTTTTCAAAAGAGAAGCAAAGAGAATGAATTGCATCATCCGTAAAACACATTAAGAATCACAAGACGGATAATAGTGTAACCTGAACAAAGCTCATTGTCGTTTATGCAAACAACTCAAATTGAAGTCGGTTTGTGTGTCTGGTGCTAGCTGAGGATGTAAAGAAATGTCATTAAGCTAAAACTTGATTAGTGTAACAACTAAACTTCAATTTGTATATTACTATGCTGCTTTAAATGAAGGGCTTCCCATGACAGCCATTTTACATAATAGGTACTAAAAACTAAGGTTTGAGAGTGTAATAGATGGCCGAAAGAGTGTGTGAGAGCAAGACCATGGCAGTACTGACCTTCCTGAGGTTTGGAGATGGCAGGAGCATTGTTCTTAGGCTTGGATAACATTGGAGAAAGCAGGACAGAGGGCGAGGCCAGCCCTGATACCCAAACACGGACAGATAAATAGGTTCAGTCCATTTGGGTTTATTTATACATCCCATAATCACAATTACAAGTCCACTTTTCACATTTAAATCATAGAAACCCCCTCATCTTAACCTCCTACCACGAAGAACTCCCAAAAACATTTAGGAAAAAAAAAATGAAGAAAATCAAGTAATTTGAAGTATTTTTTATCTGAAGCAACAAACATCAGATTTAGTAGGCTATAATCAAAGGGTGGCTATAGTAAGCACTAGCCAGGCAGAACCAGAGGTTACAGAGGTGATCATGACTAATCCTTCTTGTGCCACTGCTTCATGAGCCATAATCTGGCTAAACCCACTGAGGAAGCGCTTCCCTTAACACCAAACCATGAAACCCAGCACTTAATAGGATAATAGGCAAACCATTAAATACATTTCTGCATGAGTAGAGACAGGCCTGGTGTGTTTTGATAGGAGCTCACCGAGGGAACTGGAGAGTTCCCTTCCAACCAGGAGCTAATGAGGAGGGGGATTTGTAAGTGCAAAACACTAGGCCTCATCTATGGACCAGTCCCTCCCTATTGTAATGTCGTTAGCAGATTTTAGGAGGTCGTTTTCAGTGTGTGTATATTGTGCCATTAAGAGGGCGTGCCAACTGATAATTGTTCTAAATATTGGGTCATTTTAGTTGATGGCAGGTATAAACCACAAAGTAAGAAAAAACAACAACCTAAAAAACACCCTTTTTTCGCTGTTAAGGTAAAGACATGTTTTAATGTATAATGTTAGTGTATTTGGCTGGGCTGCTTGTCTAGTACAGACTAATGGTAATCCTCATTTTCTCAACAATCACTGGCTTGGTAAACATTACAATATAGCTGCCTGCCCACTCTACATCCAGCCACTGAATGACTCTTAGGCGGAAGTGCCCTTTAGGAAGGCCCAAGAAAGAAAAGGCAGAAAGAACAGAATGGATGAGACGTCCCCTGACCTTTCTTGACCATGCGCGCGGCCACGGTGAACTGGGTGGAGTCGTTGGCTGCACCCTTGCCCCTGGTCTTCCAGGCCTCTTCTCTGGCCACGATTAGCTGCTTCCTCTCCTGGATGGACATGTGGGCCTCGAGACACTCGCTCTCCGAGTCGCCCTCGCCCGCTCTCTGAGGGGGGAGGGAGGGAAAGAGAGAGGGTGAGAGACTAAATACAGCAGGTCACATTCATTGGACTACACAGCAGCTAAGCACAATAACACGATGCTTCACAATAACAAAACCAACATTAGAGGCAAATGGCGGATTGGCGTTTTCTCAACAATATAAATTAAGAAGAGATATTGTCTATTTATTGACCAAAGGGGGCAGAGCTGAGAAGGGATGGTCTCCATAGATTCTGCATACTGTATGGCTGTGCAAGTGGATGCGTGTGTCCAATTCCTTGCCTCTGATTTGCATTCAAACGGTAGTGCACCTATTGCTAAAAGTAGTTCCTCTCAGCTGAGGGATTTCATGGCGACTAGAGGCAAGACGCCCCCCAATTCTGCTGGGACAAAAGCATGTACAGTATATATTATACATACTGTATATACACACACACACGTGTATGGAAATACCATGTCCAACCGGAGGATTAAAACGAATACTTGCGTAATAATGCTAAGCTTACACACAACCGCTATAGTTATGCAACTTACACAGGAGTTACATAAGCACATGAATGCCAAAGAAACGTGACATTCCCCGATTTGGATTAAAGTCAGCTTAATAGAGTCCTGTGAAGATTAAATCTAGTAAAACCAAACTGGTAAACGGCAACAATGTGCAGTAAACAGTCCAACCAGTAACGCAATCCCACTGCGGCGCGTCGCCAGGGACAACTTAACAGGTGTACGTGGACTCCAAATTGAGGCGGGGCTTTTTGTGAGCTCACTGAGGAGTTGGGCACCACGTGTGTGTTTAACCGGGTGAGGTTGTGGGGTCACCTTCCGTCTCCAGGGGTGTCTCTCATCCACCTGCTGTGCTCTGAGGGGGGGTCTGCTGGCCTTCACAACCACATGGGCGGACAGGGTGTAGCAACGGAACAGAGGAGTGAGCAAGGAGGACTCTCATGGAGGCTGCTAGTAATAAGATGTATTGACTCAGCCGGGAGCATCAGTAGCTGCAGGGGGTCGCCATGCTGCTCACAGCCAGAGCTTTGGAATATGGACTCTGGTTTTAATTCAGAGAACATTAAGCGATCATGCTTTTTCTGTAATATTATGAAGCATTTTGTACTTTTGCAGGGATTTTTAAGGCTCAATATGGTTTCAGTTTGTGCAGCAGAGTGAATTGCAGCAAACAGTGCAGAATGTTTGGGTAAAACAGTGTAAAATAGCTCTGACCACGACACACTTACAGTGTTGAGAGGTCTGCAACACTGCAGGGCACATCTGAAGTGTGTAGAACTGGTTAACATTGGAAAAACGCTGAATAAGGTAGCATGGAAAAAAAATTACATGACAAAAATGTCATGTCCTTGTGTCATAAAAAAAAAGGGTTTTATGATGTCCAGAATGGCCCTTGTGGTTGAAAACAGCATTACAAAAACTTAAGAGCGCATGCCCCTACCCCTGCATAGGCTAACACTGTTCTCTACCCCTCCCTACAGCCACATAGACAGTTGTGTTTCATACAAACTGAAACAATCTGGGACAGTGCCCTTAGATTAGACAACACGTTAAAAGCGCCCCAACGCTAGTTGGGGCGGAGCTTAGCCAAGTAGGTGGGGAGGTGGGCAGGCAGGCGGAGGGCGGCAGGGCTATGCAGGCAGCAACACCCGAGACCAACGTCCTACCTGGCTGGCTGGCTGGCCAAGGGGCTCAGAAGAGGGGTGAAGGGGAGTGAGAAAGACTGGCTCCTGCCACGGAGAGTGGAAACACACACAGCAGAGAGAGCACGCGACCAACAGAGGTTAGAAGGGAAAGGAAAAAGAGGCTCAGAAACAGAACACCACGAGGATCAGATAGCAAAGATGCACGGCAGTTCTTGGAAGGCACGTCTCCATCTTTGGAGTCTTTTGAATGGGCCGCTTAATGACTGTAAACAGCCTTCACTTTCACTCATCCCTCATACAAGTGACCTTTATTACAGTCACAGAAAAATGTACACGGAAGCATGTTAAATTTAGTCAATCATGGAATCAATGTCACACACACAGATTCAAAGCCAATGATTCACAACATCCATGTTTGAGCTAGTTCGTTGTTTACAATGCCACGATCCAGTCATGGTTATGGAATCTGACCATCACCGGTGGACACGTATCAGAAAAGAAAACCCGTCACCAATAATAAAACGGTGATCCACAAGTTGTGTCACCCTACCACCAGTCTCTGTGTGTGCGTGTGTAGGGGTGTGCGTTTGTGTGCGTTTTATCCGGGCAAAGCACTCTGGCCTTACCAATAGTTGATCGGACACAGCGCACTCATCGATCATCATCGGTGCTTCATCATCCTACAGAGAAGCAGCCGGAGAGAGAAGGGACAGCCATTTGTCCCAACAGACCATAATATGGACTGACCATATGACATCATTATTCCTCCATTGTCATGGAGGCCATGTGCTAAAAATGACATTTTCAAGCTGTAGACAGAATATTTTATAGCATTTCGTTTCATTTTCAAGTGCTCCAGTAGAGCATGTTTCACATTACGCTTGCTTGTTATGTCTGTGTAGTAGAAGTCGATTAAAGAAGGACAGTTCTAATCAAATCTGAGTGGAACACAATGAGTGTCTTTATAAGTCAATATTTTACCCAATGATTGATCATCTTTAATATTTTACCCAATGATTGATCTTTTTCTTTGATCAACCCAGTTAAGTCTATTCCCTGTTTAACTGGTTTGCTGATTGAGAGAATGTAATAAATGCAACAACTGTCCTTTCTCCTGACCTCATCGGGGGCCAATTCTTAAACTTGATTAAGAATTGTTTTTTGTCCATCATGTGTTGATCAAAACACTGTTCTACCTTCTTTTTATTTACAGTCGGAACATGCAGAAGAGGGAGTTTAAATCCCGAGTTTATACCCTTCCACAATATAACTGAAGCCAGCATGCTAGTATCAAAAAGGTGTAAAAGAGAAGGAAGGTTTGACTGGTGCTGTTGTTGACAAAACAGAGGTAGGCGTAAGGTCACACCCTAACTGGACCCTTTAACAAACAGAGTGGATGCACAGAACACAAAGCATGCAGAGGATGACATTTTATTTCTGTAAGTAAGACATGAAAAGCAAGACATGAAAACAGAAAGGCAAGTAGAAGTATGAGAGGATATATTAAACATGCAGTCAAATACAGAGATTGTACAAAAAGAGGGATAGTCATCGTACAGTTACTGTACCTAAAAATGTGCAAATACAGCATATTGCCTTTTAGCTTTAGGAAAATATTCAGAGTTCATGAGACAGCAGATGGTATTCTGTTGATGGCAGTCCTAGTAATGATTGCAGGCTAGTATACATCGGGTACATTATAAGAAAGTTGTATTTAAGTTAATTCTTGATCATTCTTTTCTCCTCATTTTTCTTTTCGTTCCTTTTACACTTACAAAATGTTAATGTGGAATGCCTAGAGAATGATACCAAAACTAGGTATAGGTATCCACATTTCATGAATGACAGTGACATTGTAACTCCCTTTACAGTTTAAAGAAGAAATGCATGCAAAAGCAGCTCACGACACACAAAGAAGGAAAACGTTCAAACGCAATGCCCTGATACAGCCTCTCTGTTTTGAAGACATCCAGAACTGTCACGTGCTTTTAAAAACATGCCTACTATACAATTCAGTATGATTATGGAATTAAAATACTAGTCACCGAATAAATCTTTGCAGTGATGCAGAGGAGCAATATAAGCAATATATAATATCTCTCAGACTTAATATCAAAACAGGCTGCACTCAAAGTCAAACTCGGAAATAAATGACCTCGTGTTAAATTGATATCATATAACAGATGGTGTGAGAACAGAGTGGATCCCAGTACCAAAATGGCACGATGCCGCCTGTAGATCATAATCTTAACAGTGGAAAAGAAAACACACAAAGACGAGGCGACGGCCACCTCGTCTGTAGCCCTGCTGGCCGGGCAGTCACCAGGTGAACGTCTACATGTGGCATCAGGTTACCTTCTTAAAGCTCTGCTCCACCTCGCAGAGCTGGTCGTCGCGCTCCACCACCTTCACCGCATCCGGTTTCTTATTGATCCTGTTCCTCCAGTCCTCCTCGCCACTCTTCCTTAGCAATGCCAGCCTGGGATGCGAGAGGGAGGGAATGCTTTGTTTAGGCTCAAAGATGTGGTTGGTTAATATGTGTACACACAGACAACACGCACACGCTATGCAGTCAGGTATACCCAAGTGCAAGTTGTAGGCCAGTATGAAGGGACATGGAGGCCAGGGCTGCTGGACAACGCCACTCTGAAGCAGTTTCTCCAGCCAACTAGGTTAGGACTCGATACGCCTTACTTTCCTGTTGGCATGTGCAGGGAGGGGCCCCGTCACAACACCGAAGCCAACACTAGACAGGAGGTGTTTCGCAAGACGATAAGACATCCATGCTCGGGTTGAAAAGGCTTCCTCCGGGACACTGAACAGAAGCAGCTAGGGAGTCGTTTTCACAGCCGCGACTCGAGACTACATTTCTGGAACTTAGATAAACATCCGAGCGACAGCTAGAGTGCGTTTAGAACAAACATCACTTAAGAGATGTCGGTCGCTGTAACTGGAGTCAGGAGTGTGTTGACACAAGACAAGCTCTCAAAAGCCTCTGTCGTATTTTGGATAGGGTATGTTTGGGGAAAAAGGCTGTTAAAGCACTAGTTTAGCCATTGAATGACATTTTATAATGTACTAAATATCCAGTGATACTAGTGTAGCAGATTCACATAGTCAAGTGTAATTCATAAATCACTTATTCACTAATACAGATGTATGCCAGACACCGTTTTTATATTTTTATATGCTGTAAAAGAGTGTTGCACATTCTTTTATTGCTTGCTATTGCAGTTTCCTGTTCCTTGCCAGGCCAGCAGGTGCATAAGCCCCAACTAGGGCTGGGTATTGGCAAGGACCTCACGATACGTATCACGACGATGCATTGCGATATAATATATATTGCGATACATTGCAATACTAATAAAAAAGCCATACAGCGACATCTACAGGAGCAGAGGTGGTAAGCCATTTGATCAGTGATTTGAGGGAAATTTTATTTTAAATCTGTTAAAACCTGAATAATGTATTGATGATTGAATTCTATCCTTCATTTTTTACATCTATTCCCCATTGTGCTCCTCCTTGTGCTTACTAAAAAAAAATGTGACTTTTTATTTTATGCATCGATACTAGACATGGCTGTCCCTGACTTCATTACCTCTGAACCCACTGTCCCCATAAATACACAATATTATAAACATGACAAGACATGCTGTGAAATTAAAAATACAACAAAACCAAAGTTTTTACAGTAATTTAATTACATACACAGGTCGCTCCCCTATGCATACAACAGAAACGCACACCAGTCTGTGTAACTATTATGTCAATCAATTGTAGCCTGCTGCCTCTGCCTGTTAAACAAGCAGCTCCTAAACTTGGTCCTGACATAACAGGCCTTATGTAATCGCTCAATGTGGTACGAATGTGGTATCTAATATGTGTCTGAACTCCAACCTCAGGCAGTGTTCACAAGCACACATATATATAAATAAAACAAAGCACCACCTATTTTCAAAACCCATGATAAAGTACATAGAACTTTATTCGTAAAGCATTTAAGACTGTAATTCCTCTAGACTGCATCATAAAGCAGAAGCAACTCAAGCAACACATCTTAACCCAGTTTGGCTGGTCTCTCCTGGGCAGAGGAAGTGGGTCAGAGCCACAGAAATAGAACGTATAGACTAGAGAGGACAACCCCTGGGCGTACAGGGGTCTCTCCTCCGTCAGTACATGACTCTTTTCTCACGTTTTGGCTACACCAAACCTTTAATACAACAACCCCATAACAAGATGGCGGTCAGCGAACGCCCACTAGAGTTTGGGGGGGACAAGTAACAGAACAATAACACACTACTGTGCAGAATAACCTTTTGAGTGTCATGGTACCCATAATACAATTTCTCACACACATGCCAAAATTTAGCAACACTGTCAGGCTGGCTGACAGACTGACTTACTGTACCTCTCTTTGATTGAAATCTGTCTCGCTATCATGGTGTCTGCCATCTCGTCCCCCTGCTCGAGTGGATCCGGGTCGGGCGCGTGTCCGCTGCTGTCAAGGTACGCGCCCCCCTCTGGAGGCTGAGACGCACCCTCCCTAGGCAGACCGCACGCGGCTGCAGGTGACCCCACACTGGCCTCCAGCAGCTCTGTCGGTGTTCACACACACAGGAAGGGGATACGAGAGTGCAGTCAGTAACCATTGACTACGCAGCAGGGCGACTCAGCAGACGCGCGTCGCGAGGCGCTCTCGGCTGCTGGGTGGGAAGCGACGCGGCCGGAGTGCGTTCACAGGTCTTGACCGCTCTGCCTCAGTTCTCCCCCAGGGTCAGCAGCAGCGGGTTGCCTAAACAGCTCAAAAAATAGCACTCCGGCTTCCTCCCTCTCTCGCTCGGCCACTTTTTCTATGGCAGACTTTGTCTGCGCGTCCTTGTGTCCTTCCCCCTGCTCCTCGTAGCGGCGGGTGTCTAATTAACCCTCGCCCCTCTGTGGAGCATGTGCCATATTTCATGTGACTGGAGCCAAGCGCTAATCTGCGCTAACGGGACCTAGCGGTGAGCTACTGTGGCATCTGCTCCGTCAAGCAGGGGAAAGACTGTAAACCGCAAGCTGCGGGTAAAAACAGGCAACACAGGAAATGTGTCTCCGTTAAAGGTCGTTTCCAACCTCGTCTTCAGTTTACAGGAATGTTTTGTACTCGTACCCACATTTGTATGTATAAATACTTAAAATGGTAGTCACAGGATAGCTGTCACTTGGTGGGTTTATGCTGCATTTGTGCTGTATACATGCTAGCAGTTCTTTTCGCAACTCACATTTTAATTACATTTTCGATAGCATATAGAATTAAAATCATAAGAGAAGGAAAGAAATACTCAGTCTAAATGAGAGACACAAGTCTTATTGGAAATGTGAATTTGGAAAACAGCAAGTTTATATTAATATACAATGAAAGGAAGGGGGTTATAAGTGATCAGATAGAGAGCCGAACCTCCCTGGCTGTCCTCACCTCCACCTAGTGCCGCGCTCCAGTGGCTGTCTGGGTAATGTAGTTCCTGTGAGGAGTAGCTCTCCCTCAGAGATCTGCTGTGCTCCCGTCTCTCCTGCAGTGCGTGGCTCTCTGAGCGCTGCGCCTCTGCCTCTCCCCCCCTCCTGGCTGCCAGCTCCTCCTCCTCCTCCTCTCCCCCCAGCCTCTCTCGTCCACAGTGGGGCTGGGGCAGGGCGACCTGCCTGATGGCCCCCTCCGGAGAGGGCAGCTTCCTCTTCCCTCCGCCCAGGTCCGCCCCGTCGCCGCAGGACGAGGCCTGGACGCGCTGGGCCTGGTTCTGAAGGTCCGCGGGGCCCAGGGACTTCCGGGCGGGGCTGTCCACCTGCTGGGACAGGGAGCCGGGGTGTCGAGGTGGGAACGAGCCGTCGGAGTAGCACGGGGCGAGCTCCGCCTGGGCTGCCACCCGGGTGAGGTGGATGTCTCCGGCGTGGTCGGTGGACACCGTCCGTCCGGCTCTCAGAGCAGAGGAGGAGGAAGGGAGGTTGGTGAACCTAGCGCCTGGTCCATTTTGAAGCTGTGTGGCCAAGAGAGTGATGGAAAGAGAGAAAGCGAGAGTCAGGGAGGGAGAGAGAGAGAGAAGTGGGTCAGCTCGATGGAGGGGAGGCAGGCAGGGCTTGCGTCTAACAGGCCAGGCAAGGCAGACACAATGGTGCAGAATCACGCTGAGTAATCACTGCCCGAGTGACTCACTGCATTTCCTGTGCATCAAAGCGCTGCCTGTCTGTCTGGTCAGCTTGAGCTCACATCACAAAGCCATGCCAGCGCCCTGCCCAACCCCACAGACCACTATGACTAAACACTTGACACAAAGCAGCCAGCCATAGCCAAATTACAGCAAAACTGGCAAGACCTGGACCGGAAGACTGCACACTAATGTCATAGCCATTACCGAACACCAAATTCAATTCATTTGCTCCTCAACGACTATTTGATTTTGCATACAAGTATACAAGTCATTGACGAGGAAAATACATTTGTTGGTATATTCATTTAAGATATATCCATAAATGTATTTATTAGGTCTGTCTGAAACAGTAATTGTTCCAATTAGCTGATGAGAAATAGCAGCTTTCGAACCACCCAGGACAGAAGAAGGGATAAACCTCTTTGTGTTTTGCCCTTCTCTACTACAGAGGCTCCTTTCATGCCCGTGCCAAGCTGAAATATGGCCCCGACAGCAACTTCCATCCACACAACCCCGTCATTGAAACAGCGAGCTGATGACGTTACAGTAGGATAAAACACAAAATGTACATTCACAAAGAAATCTCAATCTCAAAACATGGACTTGGATGCAGTGGGGCAACAAATGATGTTCACAGCGGTCTGTGGCCTCGACTGAGAACAGCCAAGCATGCTGCCCCAGTCGCCTTAACAAGGTAACCGTTGAGCCACAATGGCCGGGCATTAGGACCCTTACTTGTAGGTGATCTACTGGACTGTCACACAGTTCCTGTTCATCACTGATGTCTATGTCTGAGGACTCCTGGAGCAGAAAAACATGTCTACTAAAACATCTGGACAGTTTTCCTTCTATAGAGCTACTAAATAGTAAAACATAGTCTTTTGATTCATTTATTCATAAAAGGGGACGTCCCGCAAGTTTAAATTTATTGATAAAGTATGTGTTAACCCCAATACCCCCACATTGAATAAACCATGACCTTAAAGATACAGTAACATCATGAGGCTGAGCTAGCCAACCTGAGGAAACATTGTCGTCTTGGCTACCTGCTCCATGTCGCCCAGAGTGATGGGCTGGGTCTGGTAGCGGCTGTTAGACCTCCGCTGGCGCGTGTCCCCCCTGGCACGGGTCACCCTGGTGGGCGGCTGGGCCAGGCGGTTGAACAGCGCCATCTTCTCCGCCAGGCTGAGGGTGCAGAGATCGGGCTCCTCCTGGTCCTGGCTCTGCCCCTTGGTCTGGCCTTCCTCGGGAAGGAGCTGCTTAGTGTGCCGGCCTTCCTGCACATCTCGGACCTGCTGGGCCTGCTCCCGGGCTGCGGAGCTCTTCTTCGAGGACGCCTGCAGGCTGAGAGGAGGAATGACACCCAGAGAGAGATACAGGGGGGTGACACACAATTAAAACGCGTGGTAAACATCGATAGGTGTGTGCAGGGTAGCAAGTATCAAGCATGCTACGGACAGCCATGTGACGACGTGCGTGTCTCAGCTTTACTTGACACAAAATGTGGGCGGAACAATCTATGACGAGATCATCAACATATGCCACTTGACGTGACGCGCAGGGTGAGCCATGCCCAGCACAGACAAACGATCTTTGGATGTACACACAGTATGCCTTCTACAGTCACATTCAGTGAAATTCTAGTCATGTAGTTCCATCTATTTACACAAGAGGACACTAAACACCAAAAAGCATCAGGACACTCAGTATGCAAGTCCTCCACAGCCTAAATCCATTATGCAATAAAAAGGAAAGCCGCAATATCAGAAGCAAAACACAGATGTTTGTCTGGGCTAGCGTGAAGGTAAAAACAACATAGTTGTCGAACCAACATCCTTCCTATGAGGCTGCCGGTGTTAGTCACTGGGGGGGGGGGGGGAGGACACTTCATAGCCATGCACACACATGTGCATGCGTGTACCTGTAGGGTGGCAGAGTGCTGTAGACTAGGGAGGGACTAGGGACCCGTGTCACAGCAGTGTGCGCGGCCACCGCTTGCGACACGTGGCTGGGGGCGCTACACGGTGCCGGGACACGTTGGTGACAGAGGACACACGGGTGACACACGGGTGACACACGGGTGACAAGAGAGGCAGAGAACAAGATCACGTCTGGTCCACTGGTGTGTGTGTGTGTGTGTGTGTGTGTGTCTGTATATATCGTATAGTGTTTCAGGCAGTTATGTTAAGGAGGGCAGAGAAGAGGTGACATCTTAAATTTAATTTAATTAAGAATTTTAATCGTTTCAGTCTCAAATGGTGATGGATAAACTTTAATAGAAACAATAAATCTTATGCAGGAGGAATTGTACAATGTGTCATTTGTATAAAAATGATTTAAGCGCTTCGAGTACCATGGCAAGTCTCAGTTACAAACAAACGCATTTAAAAATAGGATTATTTTATAGTAATTTTTAGTTCAACAATATAAAAGTTTTGAGGTGCGCTGTAGAAACCTACGTGGCAGCGATGACGACCTCCTCCGTGGTGATTGGCTGGGTTCTGGAGCGGTCCTGGGCTCGCCTTAGCCTCCTCTCCACCGCTGCGTTCCTGGAGCGAGGATGAGGGGCTCCACCATCAACACTTCTCTCCAACTCCTGGACGCCAGAGGTGGGGAAAAGATGGGAAATCATTATGGACAAATAAAAACAAATCCAGGCTTATAGCGTTCCAAGTCACACAGCAGGACAGTTTGGCTATTCCAGTGGCTGTTTCTCCCATGCATTTGTAGGCTTCATGAGGTTTAGCAAAAAACGTATTTGCATTAAGAGGAAGCAAGGCTTTCTATGACTAAGTAGCGCTTCAGAAAGTAGATTAAGATAATGTACAGTATCTCTAAGGAATTAGCATACAAGTAAGGCTAGCGATGATTAAAGCGAACTGAACACTTGTTAAACGCTGGACTCTGTACTTTTCCTAACATGAATAAATAATCTCTTGTTCATGGACCTGGATGAGTATTTTTGTTTCTTCTAGCCTTTTTACAAAGTACAAAGTATATATAATCAAAGTTAGAAAATACTATCACTAGAGATAGTGGTGGATAGTGCTTTTTTTGTAAACTTCGTTGCAAGTGGCCGTATTCACCTATGATATCAATGACAATGACTGGCATCAACGGGATAGTACAGTAGCTCCATTCAAGGAACTGAATATTTTCCAATAATGTGAATGTTTAAGGTCACACTGGATGCTGAAGTTTACCTATCGTGTACTTAGTCTCCTTTAGAATGAGTGCACTAGATTGTTTGTCCAGGCCTAACCATGTCGGAAATTAAACCAGACCACTATTGCTGCAAGCAGTCAGGCTCTCAACGCCATAAAGCAAGGAGCATGCAGACAGAGGCACACAAATGGAAAATCCAACACGGTGTATTAGGTCCAAGTCCTCGACTGGAAGCGCATTTCTGTGCGGTTGCTGCCCAACACCAGCATGAGATTCAGGCACACTTTATGCAGTGCAAAGAGAAATGGGCTCATGGCTGCCATGCGTACGACTAGGTTGGCCCGTACCCTGAAGAGAGACCGCTTGGCTGCCACACTCAACTTGGCCCGCTCGTCCACCTTCTCATCAGCTATACCAAAAGAAGAGAAGACAGACAGAAGAAGGTGGGTTATTCAGAACAAAACATTATTTCCTCTCCAAAGCTAAACTAAAGCTTAACCTTAGAATGTTCTCCTACAATAGTTCAGAATTGTGCTGAGAATATGTGCATTTACATACAAGCTACATCCAACAGTTCCACAGTAAACCATGTGATTTCACTAAAGAATAAAGTACATAAGACCGCAAGCTGTTGCAAAGTTCAATCTTTGGTCTAATATACTTGTACTGTACTGACTGTGTTTACATCCATCTGTGAAAGTTAGCCGTTAGCAGTAATCCTTTTTGAAAAGTTTCCAAACTGCACAAGCTAAACAAAAGGGTAATCACTCGGTAGTTATCGCCACTGCGGCTCTACACATGGAGCTACTCTTATTAATGGCCTTTGTATTTCGAAGGAGAAAACACTTTCATGAAAACACTTTCACGTTGGCGGGACTCGGAAGTGAAATATTCGCTTATATTTTTTGTCAGACATGATCAATATGGTTGGACTGGCCTCTACGGGGAGAATATGCGGCGCTGAACAGGTGTAAGGGGCATCTGCAAGTGCGCACACACACAGCACAAGACATATGACATGACATCACCGAACAACTATTCCCTTTGCCAGTGCTCTTCTCTGATGCCAGACAGTATAACGAGCGGCCCGAGTGAACGGCTGCTTATAAGAAGCAGATGAGGTGGTTCACAACAGCCGCAGTGCTGATATGCTACTGTGAGCACTAGTAATGGCTCTATAAATCCCACTTTAAAATGTTGAGCTTTGCTAATTAAAATAAGACCTAAATGTTTGGCGTTTGAGTCATTTCGCCTCTACCAACAAGCCTATTCTTAAAGGTTTAATATACCGCAGTTGTAAAGTCATATTTTTGTTTGTTTTTCAGGTTCAACACATCTTGTTGATGGGATTTGTGTCATTTTATTGGTCAATTAATGTATTCATAGTGTTACAAGACACGGGCCATGATCTTTAACTAGAAGGTTAAAAGTACTTAATCAGCAGTGAAGTTAACCTTTGAATGTTAACTTGTTAACTTGGAGGAGGAAAAAAACAAAAGAAAAAAACAAAAAAAACCTGCCAGTCCGTTTAGAGCATCCACAACTGAAACCAATAAAGTTCCACCAATTAAACTTCTTGAGGGGAAACCAGTTTGTTCTTTTGACTGTATCCTCATAGGTCTCGACTGCAAACCCAATGACACAACATATTACTTTCCGGGGAGGGAGGACAAATTATTTCCAAATAAGGAATGAAACGAGAGACTGTAATGTCATTCATGATTATCTTTCAGCAGTTCGCGCCATTGTACATGTAAATATAAGCCAAGAAATGTATTACAGTCATCTATAGAGGCATAAAATGTTTAAAATATATTAGTTATAACAAAACAACGTTTCATCATTCTCAGATCATTGTAAATAAATGTTAAAAGTACTACTTACCTTCAGTGTTGTTAAACTCTGAACTCAAACAGGACCTTCACAATTGGGGGAAAAAAAAAAACAGCAGATAAGTTACACAACTACATGAAACAAAAATATAAAAAAACAAGTCCAATCAAATCAGAGGTGATCAGTTGACAGGCCACGCACAGATCTGGAGGAAAGATACAGTGAGTAAGCAGTGGTTTGCTCAAGAAAAAGAGAAAAGGCATGTTTGTAATGTGACAGCGTGTGTCACCGAGAGTCTAGCAGAGTGGACTAAACTACTTAGCCGGCATTAGAGAAACCTGCGGGTTCAATGGAGAACAAAACGCTAACAATGGCCAATTCATGGTGGCACACATTATGCTCACACGTAAAGCCACATTGGAAGCCACAACACGGGAACATTTGGGCCGTCAGCTGCCCACTCTGCTAGTAGGACCCATGAATGAAACTAGTGTAAGGGTCTGGAGAAAAGTGGGAGAGAGGGAAAGGGTGTTTGCATGTTTACATAAATCTACTCATTATACCACATGCTATAAAAACCTTACCTGCAGCAAACTGAGTAAAAAAAGGTTCTAGGACCGGTTTTGTTTTCAACTTAAGTGACTTGTGTATTTAAATCATGCATTAATGTGACTTAAAGGGCATATCCCAGCATTCATTGCTCCCTGTGCCGATACAGCCATGCACGCCAGTCTAGCTCGGTACCTAGTGTCCTGGCGCTCAGCGGAGGTGATGGGCTGGGTCCTAAACCTCTCTGAGGTCTTTCTACTCTCCCCGGGGCAGATATACTGCCTGGGCCTGCGCCCCCTGTCCCCTCTCCAAGGGGCCAGGGAGGCCCCTGGTGCATTGTCTACCTCTGCCTCCCTGCAGGGCCGCACGGGGGAGGGTTCAAGGCGGAAGAACAGGTACCCAAAGAAGAGAGAAGAGACATTGTAAAGGGAGAGAGAGCAGCAAAGATGAAATCATTTAAAAACAGAGGCGTGGGTTAGATGACAGAGAAACCACACACCACTGGTTTTTAAACCCAGACTGTGAGCAGGGCCACGTCATGCTGCTGGTTAGCAATCGGAGCACAGATTGATCAATTAGACTGGTACGACAAGCATACAATCCCGTATTCTCACGCGATATTAACCAAACGACGTTGGGTAGTTACTGCGGTACCATTCCTGTAGATTAGAAACTGTGCAATGGAATCAATACAGTTTATGAAATTAACACCCCCCCCCACGAGGCTTAGTGAAGTGTTAGGCGTTGATTAGCCAGGCAATGTTAGGGAGCAAGCGGTGTTATGAGATCCAGAGAAGCCAGGATAGTGCTACTGAACCACCTACAGCTCAGGCCGGCGCAGGGATAAAGGGCCGCTGGAGTTCTCCAGGTAGGAGTGTCTGAGCTGGGCCACAGAGACCCTGGTGTCCCCGTGGCTCTTCCCATCACCAATTCCCTCTTTGTGGCTCTGGGAAGCTTCCTTGTCCTCCCTGGGTCCAGGGGCCTCCTGCTGAAGATTCCGGTCTGACACGGAGCGAGTCAGGGCGGTGCTGGAGGTGGAACACTGTGGCCCTGCTGTGTGGGTCACTCTAGGCTGGCTATGGCTCGGGGCCGGGCCTCTGTGGCTACAGATCGCGTTCTCCCTTTCTCTGGCTCTGCTCTCGGCCGTCTGCAGGCGGGAGACGTGCTCTGTGGGCCTTGGTGCATCCACCGCATCCTCCCAACTGTGCCTGGCCCTGCCTCCACAGCCTCCTCTCACAAGGTCCTCTGCCTCAGCCTCCTTAGCCTGGCCGAGGGTCTGGGCCCTGGGCACCTCCGGTTCCCCCTCTGCCCTGCCCCTGCGAGGGTCCTCCGTGCTTCTTTCCCGGCGGCGGATCTCCGAAGGAAGCACCGCTTTTCTGCTCTTGAGGAGGCCCTCCGTCTTCACCCCCTGGACCTCGCCCTCTGCTTCCTCTACTTCTTCCTGCCGAGGCTGTTTTGGCTCCTGGGCTCTGCTACTTGGGCCAGTGGCCATGGACAGATAGCCGGGGTAGCCAGCCCCCTCGTGTCCTTCAGCAGGCACGGAGCGGCAGGGCTGTGGTGGGTGTTGGGTGTAGTAGCCATGCGGTTCGATGTAGGAGCACGCCTGGGGCTGGGGCTCTGCGTGTCGGCGGTACACAGGGGCTTCTGGACAGTTTCCAAGATCTGGGCTCCTCTGGAGACCCTCCTCTCGGGCCAGCCGCTCCCTTACTCGGATTCTTCAGGGAGAACGTGGCCAATTAACGAGAGAGAGAGACACACAGCATTTATTTTGCAGATGCAATCACTTTCACAGAACATAGCTCATCTCAGTGAAAAATAGGATTTTTCTTCAGAAAGTTGAAAAGGCAGATGGCTACCTTACTGCACCCTCATTCACATAAGAAACACACGCCACGATTCCTGCTGGAATGTACACTCTCCTATAAGTCTATCAGCATCAGCAATGACGCAGCTAAAGGAGTCTTCCAACTGCCAATGTTAAACAAGCACCCCCAGTTACATCAACAGAGAGATGGAGACAGAATGAGACAGAGGGAGAGACAAACGTGTACTGTACGGGGTACAGGGCATCCTTTGTCAGTAACACAAAGCCAGTGTTACTCAGGGAAAAATGAGTATTACTGCGACAAGTCAATATCCATCCTGCTATTGTTTAACATCAAACATTGTTAAAACAGAACGTGATAATAGCCATTAAATTGAGCACAAAACAGCCGTGACTCATGAAGGAATCGGGCCTCAGACGAAGCCAGGCATATTTCGGGCGATGACCTGTGTCAAATGGATGTCAGGTGACTCGCAATTCCTAAAAAGCAGAGATTTCTTGAACGTTTCCTTAAGCCTGTTGGGAACGGAGAAATCTTCTGTTTCTTTACCAGTCAGGTTTATAAAAACACTGTATGCATGTTTTACTAATGATAATACTAGATTGAAATAAAAAAAATTAAATATAATAATTCTCAATATCGAGTGGCAGCCACCCCCTCCTCCCCTCCCCTCACAGCCCCTCGAGGGGCGGAGAGCACCCACAGCTTAGGGAACACGGCTATTAGGAATGTGTGTTAGGGCTGAATCCAGTTAGATGGGAGGATGGGTGAATGATGGACTGCTCAGACACAACCACGCGCCCCAGAATGGGGGTACCTGGAGGGCCAGTTGATAAGGGAGTGGGTGTCGCCTTCAGCGTCCGTCTGGAGGAACCAATCACTGCACAGTTTCACCCCCGCACTGCACCAATGAACATGCGGTAGGAGGAAGGCATTTGAGTGAGTATGTGGGTGGCTGGGCCACAGTCTAGCCACAGTGTTCACTTCTCTCACACACACACACACACACACACAATACATAACCGAGTTCAAATCAGGGTTGACCAGAATAGATATGGGCTTGGTGAAAGCTGACTCATACTTCAACGCATACTCCACTTCTCTGAGACATCATATTGTTATTCTGATAGTTGAGAGAGATATCGCACACAACATAATATGAACTATTAATCTCCCGCGGAATGTGTGTTGAAATGGCAATCGCTGTCAAAACAAGAACTCCCCAATCTTACATTATAGAACACATGTGTTCAGTATTCCTGCTAAATAGAAAAAGGCTACCACTGATGTATGTTTTGGTGCTTAGCCATGTATCAGGGCACCTAGAGAAAAGCGGTCTTAAATTGTGTCCTGTCTGCGAGGCCTTATCTGCCGTCTTCCTCCGCCAGAGCCAGCGGGCAGGTGAGTCATACCAGCCCTGCACTATCCTACCGAGGACAGGCCTGTGATAAACAGGACATGTCCTCCTACAGACAGAGGGGGGGGTGTCTTTTTTTCCCCGTCTCTCTTCCCGTTCTGATTGGGCCCAGCTGTGCTCTGCTGGCTACTGCCAGCTGACTGTGGAGTCACGCCGAGGCACCCTGAAACACAACACTCTCCCCACAACAAACACTCAACACAGAGACGGGGGGGTGGGGGGCAGGATTTGCCAGCAAGAGGGAAAGAAAAGGAGACAGGAGGAGGAGATAAGGAGAGATGGTCTGGTGGGGTGTCACAGCATTTCCCTCTGTACTCTATTCCCCTTTTTTAAACTTGCCCCCCACGTCCCCGCCACAGGGAAGGTGGACTGCAGATCAGCCACAGTGGCTCCGGCCCTGGCGGAGGTTTGTTGTCCTGCTCGAGGGGTTGTGGGATGATTGACAGCTTCCCAGCTGACGTGCCCCGGAATAACATCTTGTGGGAGGTACCCAGTGTTTATGCTGCATTCACTGAGTGAACATGCTATGCTAACGGCCCTCAACTTCACTTTAAAGCTTTCCTTCTGTGTAGAGTTCTTTAGATGTTCACATAGAAACTCTAGCGCTCAGATGTAAAACCCCCACACACACACACACACACACACACACACACACACACAGTGTGTTCAGCGAGCCCAGCTGTGAGTTGCACTTGGCCTCTTGTCTCGCATGGAAAGATCGCTCCAAAACAGGCTCAGGTTGCCTGACCTGGCATGGAAGCAAAGCGCTGCAAAAGAGCGCGACCTTGGACACACATGAAGGAGAGGGAGACACAGAGGGGCCGAGACACGCGGAGAAGGTGGAGGCGAGGCAGCGCTAACGGATGAGGTTGTCATAGCTAGTCCCATCTAACATGAGGGAATGAAAACATCTACTGCGCTATCACACACGCAGGGTTTATGGTTCCAGATACAGAGAATGAACACCGAATTGATAACACCACAAGACACAATAAGGGCCAACAGGAAGGGAGTGGATATGTGCATTACATTTACCCCCCCAGCAACAGATTATCTTGGAGCCAGAAATGCGTGAGGCCTCACTCACCCATGTTTGCTGAGGATGTTGTAGGACTGCTGCTCAATGAACATGTCCCCGGGCGAGGCCCCGTGCTTGGGCGAGGGCAGGGACGCGGGCCTGCTCAGCTTGGGCGAGCTGGGTGGCACCCCTGTGACTGCACAGTCCCTGGCGGGCGCCCTGGCTCCCGACGGCGTCATCACGTCCATGTACGAGGAGGACGGCGGCGGCTCGGTCTTGTCCTGCAGGGCCCGGCGCTGGTTCTCCAGGTTCATCAGGCGCTCCCTCTCCGTGAACGAGTCCACCCTGGAGCGGCCCGCCTCAGAGCTGGGGACGGGGTAGCAGTGCGCGGGTGCCGTGCGGCCCGCCCTGGGGCTAGAGGCGCTGGAGGAGTTACCGTAAAGACTCAGGGTGACTCCCCTCCCCTCCTCCCCCAGAGACTCCGCCCTGGGGCGTCGCTCGGGGCCGTCGGACTCCTTGCGAGCGCGGGCGAAGCGCAAGCCGATCTCGGCGTCCGGCTCCGGGTCCAGCGAGATGCCGTAGCGCTCGGCCAGCTGCCGGCGCCTCTCCGCCTTGTAGCGGGCGATGCGCTCAGCCTTGGACTCCAGTTCTGGGGCTTCGGCGGAGGCGGAGGCGTAAAGGGGGCGCTCGGCATGGATGGAGGTTGGCGGTTCAGGTCGGCATCGCGCTCGGGACTGGCGCTCCGGAGCACTGGGCTGCACACCCGGGCTCTCCACGTCCTCAGAACCATATCGCTGGACGGTGACTGGAGCACAGAGAGGGACAAATGGGACAAATTGGTCCAAGGTAGGGACACAGCCAAGTACTGAGCTACAGCATGAGAGCAGTTGGTTAACATTAACTGACATTTAAAAGGCGTATCAGTGTTTACAACAGCATTTCCAGTATTCTTTTTTTTTCTTTACTGGTCTCACCGTCGTAGGAGTCCGAGGCTCGCGTGTACCGCGGGGTGTCCTCCTCCAGGAGCCGGTTAGCCACCAGGCTGGGCAGCAGAGAGGGGTGCACCTCACTCTCGATTCCCTCCAGCCGCCGGGCGATGCGCTCCTTCCTGACCACGGACGGACGAGAGGGACGTTACTGCGAAACTTAACACTGTCATAATCCCAAGCACACGTCAAGTCGTGCCTTGCTAAGTAATGCCACCTTACTCGTACCTATTCATCTCCCAATCGCTTGTGCTTGTAGTGACGCCTTCAAATCGCTTCCTTAGCTCGGAGACTAGGGAAAAACAACAGTCAATTATGCCAGGTATATTCCATGAGCAGTAATATCATTGATATGAAGAGATGTTGCTGCTCACTAGAATGACAGTGTTGTGTTCTTGCTAAGCCTGTGACAGAGTTATAGATGGAAGCCATAAACTGACTGGAGGGGGCAACAGAGAGCAGGCCTTGTGTATCTGCGTAGTACTTTATTCTATTTAACATGAGGTAACTTATGGTATGGATTCACAGAATGATTCTGACCATTGACTGCCGAGCACAGGAAGTTGACCTTATAAAAGTTAAATCTAGAGAACATAAAAAAACTCCTGTATTTAGACAGCTCTGTGTTTAATATCATAATAATTCAGACTTTTAACAGCTCTGTTTCCAGGGCAAGCATGAGCTGATGTCCTGTAATGCCATGAGCTGATGTTCTGTAATGCATTAGCATTTCCATTTCATTGCAATAGCCCAGCACAAGTAAGCTATTTGTTGGCTAGTTCTATTCTAGTCTCTGCAAATCAAGTTTCACAGATCATTAAAGAGACTTTTACAATGTACCTGGAGGCCATTTCTCTTTATCGTTAGTTATTTGTGCCAGGGCCAGTGGGTTGATAAGTAGGCTTGATTTGTTGATAACTGCACATTAAGTGGCCTGGTTCAACAATCAACTGGGTTTATAACTACCATTAAATGGGACCCTTTAAGGGACCTCTACCAACATCGGTGTAAGACCTGAGCACTCTAAGTAAAGGGAGATGGCAGTAGCTGATATTAGGTTTTACAAAATCTGATTATGCTTTTTGGAACATTACATTTGCCAAAGCTAGGCAAGGGTCCACCTGGCAAAAAGGGACCACTGTTGCACAACAGCAAAAAAGAAAAGAGAAAACAGCTGACCCCCTCCTACCTCCGCCCTCACAGAACTCTGGGAAAGTAGACATGGTCCGAGTGTGCAAGCAGGCAAGACCGAATAAAAACCCTTACTCACCTTTGGGGAGGCTGGCCAAGAGACTGACATCTATATCCTTGACGTTTTTGGCTGGGTCGTCTTTTTCGTCAATTGAGAACTCTTTCTGAAAGCTGAGGGTTACAGAAGAAGAAAAAAAAATTCAGGCTAATTGAAACAAGGCCTAGCTGTGGGAAACAGAATTTGTTTGTAGACCAAGCAATTTTAAAAACAGGCCTTGGTCTGAATTTGTGTTTTTGAGATGATATGGATATCAACAACTTATAAAAATACAATGTTGCCGGAGGCACGATTCAATCGAAGACAAACACTTGCAGTTATACAGATTCTCTTTCAGAAAGCCTCCAAAAATGTTTTTGGACTGACAGTCTAAACCAAACGTATATTTCTACAAACATTGGCAGCAGATTATCTACACAATCACGGGAAGTGAAAAAGGGAAAGCATAATATGTGGTTTTGACAGAATTTCAGCACAAACTTTACCACAAAGCTGTGAACATACTGACACCGACAGTCCTCAGCAACGGCAAGATAGACCGATACATACGCAATAGGGTCTGAGAGACTGAATCCACTACCTCTAGCCATATTTTTCTACATTCTGTTCACTCTTCATCTCTTCTCTCTCACTTTCCCTCCATATCTCGCATAGGAGCCATTAAAATGTTATGCTCATATTTTTTCACCTTTTATCAAAATCTAACACTAAATTACTTGATGCGTAAACTAGTCAAAACAATATAATTAGAAAAAATAAGTTCAGATGTGGTACCCTAATTTTACTGCCATTTTAAAGTCCAAAGTAATCACATACCGGTAGATAAATTGAATAAATAATCTACAGATTGACTATGAAAATAATAGTTACTAGCAGCCCTACTAAGGACATTGTGTTGGGCAGTTAATTTCCTTTCATTTTGAGGTAATTAAAGGAATGAATGTGGAAGCAAAATATTTAGAGATTTAATCAGTTTGAAAATGAACAGATGTTGGTAGTGGAACCCCAGTGTAGAGTATATACTGTACAGTATACTGTATGTATAGGGCCGAGGATCTGACGCCTAGCCAGCCATGTGACACCAAGCAATCCCGCTAATGCTACAGAAGCTAGCTTTTATGCAGCGTCGCAACACGGTGACCTTATCATTCACTTTGTCACCGAGCTTGAACACCAGCCAGGCCTGACGCTCCCCAGAGCCTTGTCTGACACCACAGCCAAAGGCGCGCACAGTCCCACAGCACTGGAAACATGCACGTTTGACTCTACAGCCCAGGTTTAGCAAACGTTTCTCTGTACAGGCTAAACAAACACCACTTTCTCCCGTTTACCTTAGGGTCCTCTTCTGTAGCAATCTGGGGTTACCAAGTATGATGGGGGTCTCGCTCCCAAGTCCTATGGAAAAAGGAGACACATTTTTAGGGAGGTCTTGCATTTTAACGGCCAAGCAGGATTAGAGGAGACAGGCTATTCTCAGACAGGCATCTTATTGTCAAGCAGACAGTCTCTCAAGGGGACCTTGGCACCAAGTGACCTCTGCGGTGAAAAACATTTGACACGAGACACACTGTAGCAGGACGACAGTAATCAGCATTGCCATGGTGAGTCGCACAGCGTTGCGTTCACCCACAACAAGAGCTCCGCGTCTGTGTGTTCATGTGAGGGAACCAGGTGAGAGTTCACCCAGCTACCTCACCACACACACACACAGCTGTTAAAACAGAGAGGCGAGGTACGCCTCCGCCCGATGCGTCAGTCTGCGCCGTGCATGAGGTCATAGCTCCAAGCGCTAGGTAAGAGGTGTGGCTTCGTGTTCCTGCTATGGAGTCTCATCACCGCGTCAAGGTTGCCTTTAGTGTGCACGACGGTGCCAGCAGCCGGATTCATCACTGAACACGGTGCCAAGGCTGAAACGGGAATAAAGAGGAGACACACACAAGGCCGCAAAGTGCTACACATGCTACATACTGTAGAGGGCGTGTGTAACGAAACACTCAAGAATCCCATCAGTCCATATTACAAAACAGGGACAAGGAGTGACCGTTAGGTTAAACCCTTTTTTACAGTCTGGTGTTTATTTGGAAAGTACCCAGTCCGTAAACAAGGACACAGCATGAGATAAACACCTCCTCTGCTGAGAAAAGCAGCTTCATTAGGCATGAAGACTGATTGTGTGGGTATTGCATATTATAAACAGCCTTTTAAAAAGCAATGTCAGTCTTGTGGAATATCGCTTTAAGGAATGTCAGCGACGCCAAACCCACAAAACGTGCGGCTCAGGCTGCCCTGGACCTCAGAGTGTCCAGAGCAGCCAATCCCGGGACAGACATGTGTTTCCACTTGCACCCCGCCCCTCCTCTTTAAAGTTCACCCCAGGGGCACTTGACACACCCCCCACCCCAAAACACTCACTCTTCCTGGACTGGGTTGATTCTTAACCCACCCCCAACACACACACACACACACACACATTAGCAAAACATCATCTGAGAAGAAAGGGGAGGGATTATTTGGAAAGGGCTGCGCGCCTGGATCTGCTTTCGGATAGTCCCATATTGTTTCAGCTGGCTGGTGAATATGCGGCCCATTCCGCACTTATCATGAGTCATAACCCTGCTTATCTGGGCGATACCATTCCCTCCAACAAATTACAAGATTAAGCTGACCCTGCTCTGGCAGATTACGGTACAAGAATTGGCTCACACCATCAACCCTTATTGGGACAATATTACAGCACATAGTTGCAACTGAAGCCCATACTGGATGTCACAGACCCTAGTATAGAGATTTCTTGGGCCAATATATTGACACAAGAAGAGATTGATAGGCTGCATAGGTGGTTCCGTTAAGGAAGGACATCGACTGTAACATTTTCTCCAGTGCACGCAGATGTGAAAATGATCACATTCTGGTCACAACTTCTCTATAAACATTTAAGGACTCCATGCAAAATAAGAATTAAACGGGGGCGCCAAGCTCTCCAGCGGCATATCAAACACAAAAATGTAAAACAAAAAGACACATTTACAAAAGGCATTGTGCATTGGTGTCATTATCAGCTGTGCATTGCTTGTAACGGAAAATACAAATAAAATAAAAGCCTTTTTCAGATCCGTGCAAGGTGATTACTTTTACCCCCCCCCCCCCCAATTGTCTACATATAACATGGTGAGGGGGTGACCTTTTGAAAAGGCCAGAGTGCCTCACCGCATTAGTCATTCCAGACGCACGCATAGAAACCTCCGCAGCGATCACAGGTGTGACGCCACCTTTGATGCTCCGTGTAATCTACAGAAAATGGTATGGCGGTTGCAGCCTGGAGGGATGCGAGAAATTCCTCAGGACTGCTTTGCGTGTGAGCCGAGTTTCACTCAGTCGCTGAGGTGAGAGCCTTTTTATGAGAAGATATTAAAATGTGTGAGGCGTAGATCGAAGATGGAATATGGTTATTTGGCAGTCCTCTGTTGTGATATACACCATATCCTGTCTCTTCCTTTGAGCCCTTGCAGGTTAATAAAAAAAGTGTCCCTTTACACAAGAAATATATAGGAGATGTGACATGAATTACAATTACACATAGTTCTTTCACACACACACACACACACACACACACACACACACACAGTTGGGGGTGAATATTTGTCCAAATTGCGGTATTGGATTAGAGTGCCTGGGATTAGAGTGAGCCCAAAAGGAAATGTGTCATGTCTCATGTGCGGGACTGGGAGGTGCGTGCACACACACACACACACACACACACACACACTCTCTACTGCTAACAGTCACCCACCTGTTACAGGTGGTGACTGAGGGCTCCCTGAATGGGGATTAGGAAGTACAGGCTTTTAAAGAGAAGGGGGTAGGCAAGATTAGGCTCGACACACCTTCAAACAGTGGACTTCCCCAAAGAAGGGCCAATAAGCCAATTACATCTTTAATCCATCAGAATGAGTGTGCAAACAGCTCAGTGTCGCATCAACAAGACTCAAGAACAAAAGCAAAAAGGTGCACGTTTTGTGTCTCCCGTAAGACCTGCTTCTTAATGCAGGCTGGCTCTAGCTAAGATAGATCAGCCCGAGTGTGTTCCCACCTGGCGTCAACAACAGTGTTTGTTATTTGTTGGCATCGCGGCCATGCGCGGCGTAAAGCCATTATCATTCATTTGCTTGGATATCTGCTCGTACAGCGCAGCTGCGATACAAGACGTCACTTTTATTCAACTGGTCGGACCACAGAGAAATTAAACACGTTGCCTCACTGCCCAAGATGCGTTTCACTGTCAGTTCATAAAAAGGACACATAAGTCTCACACAGGCCCTATACAGCCCCAAAAGCAGATGCTAAGTTCTCTTATTGAGCAACAGGCTGAGGGGCTAGACACAAACAGAATACGTTTGACACCTGTTGTGGATTCTCAACCCGTTAGCCACGGAGAGCCAGATATCAACACTCAATTCACACTCTGGCAATAGTACTGAGGGCACCAGGAATTGGAAATACTCAGACCAGCACAGGGTCTGTGGTGAGTCAAATCACACATTAGATCATTCGTCTCACATTGGTTTTATGACCCCCCCCCCCCCCACACACACACACACACACACACACACACACGCACACAAAGTTGATGCGACCACACATGTATGGTTCACGTACAATCACATAACCCTACTAAAACTTTGATTCTGTTGAGCCCAATAACAGCTCCCTGCAGTCTATCCTATCTCTGCTACGCCATGTCCTTGGAGGCTACAGCTGCAGAGCAAGGACAGCTGGCTGAATAACAGGGAATAGTGAAAGAGACTGCGGTTTTCAGCCCGACAAGTCCCCAGGTATTTCAGTCTCTCATGGAGCCATGGTACCAGAACCCCCCTCAGAGTTCCGAGTCTAGGCTTCAAAACCCTGCTCTGCCCCCCCCCAAAGACCATCTCTTACCTTGACTGCAGAACTTGACATGGCTCAGGTAATTCGTGATCCACGGGTTCCGGTACATTTTGGCAACAAAGTAAATGGGTGGTGGGTGTGGGAGAACCAGAGATAGTAAATAACTAAGGAAGGGAGTCTAAACGAGGAGGAGCAGATACTACTTAGCTAGCAGCTGAGCATGCAGACACAACGCAGTTTGTCAGGATGGAGAGAGAGCGCAAGGCAGGTAGGCACACGAGAGAGAGAGAGAGAGAGAGAGAGAGAGAGAGAGAGAGAGAGAGAGAGAGAGAGAGAGAGAGAGAGAGAGAGAGAGACGCAGAGGCTGTGAGGCTCCTCTCCTCCTGGTCAGCGCGTCCACCAACACCGCTAAAGGCTAACCGCTCACCCTGCAGGGCTGAAAGCCGCTCAGCGCAGCCTAAGCTCATTAGCAGGGACGAGCAAAGCAGCCCCTGTCCCGACTGCGCTGACGGACTGGAGCGAAACGTCCTGCATCCTGCAGAATGAGGCGCGCACGATCGCAGAGAGAAAGAATGTGGGAGAGAGCGATGCAGAGAGCATTAGGAGGCAGCCCCAGGAGTGAGCTGTGTTCCCTTGGCTCGCAGAGAAGTGTGGGCTGCCAAAGAAACCAGCGCAGAGCGGCAGAAAGCATGGGGGGGCGGTGGAGATGATAAAGTGAGCGATAGAGAGGGGGGGGGGGGGGGGGGTTGAAATTTAACGTTACCCTTTGGGAACGATTAAAAATACCACAAATGAGTTCGTGTGAAGACGGGGGGGTGGG
>JAOEHI010046533.1:0-20765 GCA_025447815.1 Percopsis transmontana | reverse complement strand
GGCGAAGACGGGCTCACGGAAACCGTCGCCGCGGAAACAACCGCACGAGAAAGCATCCCACGTTCAAGCCCCGTACACACACACACACACGCATACACACACACACACACACACACACACACACACACACACACACACAAGAGTCTTCATAAGAACTCTGTTTGGTGCCGGCGTTTACCTGCAGGTCGACCTGCAGCGTCGTGTACGCAGCTTTGCTTTGATGAAAACACCAGGCTGGGATGAATGAGAACCATGTGATGGAAGATGAGAATTAGTAAACACCCCCCCCCTTCTCTCCATCACCTCCATAGACTCCTGTACTCCTACAGCTGGTTGTCTTTGGGTGGAGGTGGAGGTTGGGGGGGGTGCGGGGGTGTTCCACATCTCAGGGAATCTGGAGACTGCCCCCCCCCCCCTCCCGGAGACACGCCTTACAAGACAGAAAGGGGCGGGGCCTACCGCTCAGCTTGCCCGCTAATACTCAAACTGTTCTTTATATCTAGATATACACATGATGGATATATATATATATATATATTTCCTTTTTTTTATTCCCCTTGCTCTTTTTGTTTTTCATTCTGGCAATAGCTACAATGTTTGAGGATATGGACATAACTGCTTTACATCTTGGGATCATTCCAGCATTCTGCTCTCTGACTTTCCTGTTTCTAGTTTGTAGAAGTTCCAGTGTCCAGCAGCGTCTTAACACTAATACCAGTTCTTATAGGTTTATGATATAATAGAGACATCGATAGATGGCACATTTGGATGTCAACCATGCCTTTGAAGAGGTGATCGTCTGTCTAGTTAACCACTAACTGTCTCAACTAGTTTATATCTCAGCTGAAGGCATTTATGAACAAATTATTGTTACGCGTCTTTGTGTTGCTGGACCATTAGGGGACAAGAAGTTAGTCTCAAACCTGAGCGTCTTTAGATTTATCTCCTCAACCTCCAGACCTCGGTTTGTGTGTGTGTGTAGGGAATGAGGAGGCGGCAGGTGGAACTATTGAGACCCAGCCGCTGGTTGCTACAGTCCAAACAGTGTTGTGAGAGTCGTGCTTCTGCCATGCTGGGAACACACAGCCTCTCCTCCCCATCTCCTCCAGCCCCCCATGCAGACACTCGGTGAAGAGGCAAAGACATGAGTGACTTCTCCACCACATCAGCTGTACTGTTTCGAACGTGCAGAGAGAGTGATAGTTAATAAACATTTTTTGAAGAAAAGCTTTCACCGATATTGGGTCAGTAGGAGAAGATTTGGCATAATGAAACCGTACACGAGCGTGTTCAGTTGATTAGTGATTTATAAAACAGAGAGGAAGTAGAAATCTGGAGAAGTCAAAATAAAGCCATTCATTTTTTCTTCATGTTAAGTCTTTATGTAAATTATATTGAATTGAGGCCTTGCCATACATTTCACTATCACTCAGTATCGCTTCATAGAGAGCAATCAAACAAAGTTTTTTTTTTTTTTTTTTTAATTATTTCTCTTGGATCATAACTGTTGATTGTATCAGATTTTCCTGTTCATTGATGCATACTATTAAATCTCCATGAGTTCACGCCTGACTTGTATTTTTATATTTACTATTTACATGAACTCTTGACATGATGGATGGACGGGGTAGTGTGGTGGAAAGTCACCGGCATTTGAACTAAAGCGTGAGGCTGTCTAACAAGATTCAACACAATATTTCTATTTCCTCTTAAAGATCTTTTAATTCTTTATGCTTGCAAGTAGACGCAGAGAGCGGCTTTTAAACGTGCGCCCATACTCCGTTCAGTACTTCTGACTTGTCTCGTTGTGCGTAACGTAATCAAGAAGACACGCGGTGTTTGGTTCAGGGAAGCCGTCGAGTCTTCCTCGACACACGGCCATTTTTAGCAGAAAAGGTAAGAATACACATTCTAAATGTAACACTATTTGAATATGTTTTAAGAATTGTTGGAACCTGCGCCTATATGCGCCAGTTCCGCATGTTCTTTTATGGAGTTGAAATTAGGAGGAAACTATGTGTCCAGGGTCTACAAAATCAGCTTTAATTATAGATCAAAATACAAATCAGAGCTCAGGGCCTTCATTCACTAACCAATAACAAAATCACCAGGCAGTTCATGAAGTCTGACTCCCTATCTGACCCACACATTAAATAGTCTCAGGAGGGCGTGGAAACTGGTCAACCTATATTTTCTATATAAAGGAGTTGCTTTCTCTGTGCAAAGAGATTCTGCTCTCCCTTGCGCTGACCCCCGCAGCCGTGGTGACATTCCTCTCCAGGTCATCTCCTGGAATCCGACAAAGCAGTGGGGGTCTCCTGCCTGCAATTACCTATCCTGTTGTAATCACAGACTCACTGTATCCATTCCTGTCCTACGCCCATCCAGACTCTAACCCAAAACAGAATTCTTCTCACTGAACACAATTAAGAAATACATATTTGTTCTTTATTAATTACAAACAATTGATATTACTAAACACTTTAAGATAGCTGCTATACAATAATAAACCGGAGAATACACAATTTCCCTCACAATAGTATTATGTATACCATATATATTTTTCCATTCTGTAGTGTATACGTTAGTATTCATGCTGCAGTAGTACTGCAGACAGTGGTGGTGTTTCTATACATTAGTTAGTATTTAATCTGTGATAATCTCATATTGGGCAGTGTCATGTTATAGTATATAATACCTATACCTATATATAATACATATACCTATATGTAATACATATAGGTATATGTATTACATATAGGTATATGTATTACATTACCCCTCCTAAAGAACAGATAGCAAAACACACACATGCTATGCAGTGTCCACGTGTTCTGTCAGCAGCCATCTTGACTCGCCCCTTCTGGCCAAAAAAATACAGCGGGCCTTTAGGAGTTATTGAATTACTGTAGGTTTTGTATTTAATATTATAAATAGCAGATTATGAAATAGTAGTAATTTAATTACAAACGTTAAACGTTAGGAGATCATAATTATGGTTTTTACTCCTCATTTGTATTCGGCTTAAGATGGACTGTGCAGTTTACCAACCAGTCCAGCAGGGGTGCTAGTTATCATTTTTCCCACAAGTCCCTGCGAGGCCCTTTATAAGAGAGCTGCCCCCGCTAGCCTGTCTCACTGTCTGCGGGAACACCAAGGAGGTAAGACTAGCCCGTCTGCTGCCGTTCACTAGCTCGTGTTAATGCTGTCCTTCAGCTCTGCCTTCGCGTCTCACAGGTTGCTTCAAATGCTAATGCTATTGCTAATGTTAGATGTAATGTGTCAATAGGTGTTAATGTGTGTTTGACGCACGGGCGCTGTAGGCCTCCGCCACGTGGCCCGTCACGTGGCGCTAGTGTAACTACCTGGCTAACGTGTTAGCCAGGCTGTAGTACATCGTGCACGCTGATGATATAAAGTGTTGGTAGGGACATCTGAATTCCACTGATGAAACGCCAACCGCTCTGAGTGCACCGGGAGCTAATGCTAGCAGCTTGCCGCGAGGCAGCATGGGTTAGCGTCGCCTTAAACACGCCCGTCCTCTTCTAGGTCCGCCGAGTGCAGCCCGCGGAACCGTCTGGCGACTACAACGCGTCTGTCCTCTCCTAGGTCCGCCGGGGGCAGCCCGCGGAACCGTTCGGATGTCTCTGGTAAGGGCTCCTCCATACCACGTGACTCTCCACCCGGCTGATGATGACTCATAATATAAGAGTAGTGGACAGAAGCGATTTCTGAGACTAACACTGCTGAAGCTTATCGCGTGTAACTAACCACGGGATGGCTGAAACGTATCGAACTAACGGCACCGCGTGTCTTCTCTCCAGGTGCAGCCGGTCTCTAGCGAGGCATGGGAGTCGGCAGGAACTACAGGTGAGGGGCTTTGACCAACAAGGATCAGGTGTTGAGCAGCGTAAGCGGTCGATGATGGACAGAAGCGATTTCTGACTTTGTTGTGACCGAGACCGCGTTACTAGTGTAAGCCGCGTGCTGCACTGTTTCCGTACTGACCTGCGGTCTCCTGCAGGTGCCCAGACTGATCCCCGATGGACGCTGGAGGTGAGATGATGCTGTTGAAGACCCCTTGGTGGCCTCCTGTGTTCCTCTGATGACTCTTATTTGCTACTCTTGATATTGGATGATGAATCTGCAACCACCAATTGCATGTTCTGAGGAACTGAAGCGGCGCGCCGAGAGAGAAGCGTTTGCCGCTGGCCTGTCCGTTGACCTTCTGTTGTGTTTGTAAACGGCAGGCCGGTGTTCCTCCTCGTCCTGGAGTGTGCTCATCACCTGATTGGCCAGGTAATGGGAGTGACAGGCGCTCGTGTCCCGTAATGTGTGCCGTCTATGATGATCTAGTTTATGAAACAATGGGAATCTCTCTGAAAAAGAATGAGGGAGTGCTTTCTACTGAGGCAGCAACACTCTAGTCTGTGTAGGGTGTAGCGCTGGGTGCCTGGATTAACCCTCCCCCTTCTCTCCTGCAGGTGGCGTCGTCCCCAGATCACTACGGTGAGTGTTGGCATCCGGCGTGTCTTGTCCGTAAGGCTGTTGACCCTGTGATGACTGCATAGTTCAGCAGATTAACCATGAAGAACCAAGCTTGTCTTTCGCTCCTATCTGAGGTGTTGGCTGCAGCCTGCCCCCCCCCCAGCCTCTGCTCTGAGGTCAGCTGACTTGACGCTCTGCTTGTTTCAGGTGATGCTGTGCTGGTGAACTCCTTCAGGCAGGTGAGTTTATCGTGTGTTTAGACAACTGTAACACTTGATACAGTGATGACTGCATAGTTCAGCAGATTAACCATGAAGAACCAAGCTTGTCTTTCGCTCCTATCTGATGTATCGGCCCTTGTGGCCCAGTGTCGACGGTTGTCTGCGCCCCACTGACTCTCCCTCTCTGCAGGTTCTGGTCTGCGGAGGCGTGCCTGGTAAGTTCCTCCGCTTATAGCGACAGAGCTCCTTGAACATCTGGTGTGATGTTGAATCAGGTCGCTGATCTAGTTGAGGAGACTTATGTTCTGACCAGACTGAGACTATACAAGAGCCATGTTGTTTAGGCTGAGTATCTAACTTGTTCGTCCTTGCAGATGGCGACGTCGTGTCACCTCCAGCATGAGAACTCGTCCCATGGTGGGGGGTGTGGCTGCATCCCTGAGCACCTCAGACCCAGAGAACAGGGCTGTGCTTTGCAGGAGGTTGGTCTGGACAGACCGGAGGATGGATTCAGATGGGGCACAATATAATGTGTAAGGGCCTGTTGCCAGCTAAACGTATCATTTCACCTGGGTCATCCGCACACCTGGCCTGTATGATGACTCTGTTACAACTGACATGAAACATGGAGTCTGTAATATTAGCTCTAGCTGATTGGCCAGCCACCAGCCTGGCTGCTAAGACTTTTGCTGTGACTGGTCTCACCACGCGCTGCCTCTGCAGGTCTGGAGGGCCATGGTCTGCCTCTTGGAGGGCTGTTGGCGCCGGGGGGCTTCTGCAAGGTGAGAGATGGGGCTGCACCTGTGTGGCCTATGAGGGGGTTCTGTGATGTCTATCAATGTCTGACCTGAACATCAATGTGGACGCAACCTGTCTGAGTAACCGGCCTCTGCTCACTGCAGTCCGTTACGTGCAACCATCTTCTCAAACTCTCTTGTGCTCTTCTCCAGGTGAGCTGGACCTGCAGGCCCCATGGTGAGTAGGGAGGCGGTCCCTGTTTAAGTTCTGTAGACCCATCTTGGACTGACCCAGTCCTCCTCAACGGGGCTGTTTTTTGTCCGGCCACACGGGGGTGCTGTAGAGTCACAATACCACGTGTGTAAACGTTAATATAAAGTACTATTCCTACAATACAGGCTATAAATGCCCCGTCGGGCCAAGATCTGTGCACACTGCCACTCTTAACTGGGCTTGATTATTGGGTCACTCCAGGATCGTCTACGCTACAAATCCAACCTGTGATGAAAAGATTCTGCCAAATGAATTCTGATTATACTCCTACCGTTCCATATATTCTGAGGTTGTACGTCATCATCTGGGTTATTACTCAAACCACTACCTGGTCTGAAGTTCTGTCTTCTCCCTTCAGGTCCCGGATGGCCTGTGTTTACAAAGAGCAACGCATCAGCTGTGGTTTAATTACCGTGAAAATAAATGGCTGAAGCAATTTTCTGTGAAAGTGTCTTTATTGATCTAAATGTCAAATTATGGCCTGAATGATGTGCTACTGATTGATGTATAGCTAGTTTGAAAGAAAATTGTCTGCTTACATGACTGACCTGTTGAGCTTTTGAAACTGACTTGCTTTGGATAAAAGTTTCTCCTAAATGCAGTCGCTGTATAGTTCCACTGTAGTATTTACATTAAACTGCACTTCTTGCAATTTAAATAGTTCTTTGATAGTTACAGCCCAATTGTTTTATTGGGCTGTAACTCAAACTGCCCGTTTATCTATAAAAATGTTTCACGCCGCTGGCATAGAAGCCCCGTGTATGTCGTGTCCAGAGCGACGGAAGCCGAGGTGACACTTCTAAGTAGCTTGAGGAAAAAAACGCAATTTATTTTTAAATGTGAATGCTTGACGCAAAATCTGACGAGCTACTTTTTATTTTTTACATTTGTCAACTATTTTCCCCAGTGCCGGGATTGACTGCCCACAGGGTCTCACTATCAGTGCTGTAGTAGGGCAGGATAGTCTAGTGGTCTGGGTGTGGGACTCCCAGCCAGAATGTCGTGGGTTCGAGCGCCAGAGTTGGCTTACCTATAAACATCCTTGAGCAAGATGCCTAACTCCTACCTGCACCATGTAACCCCTACCTGCTCCA
The DNA here is from genome assembly GCA_025447815.1 of Percopsis transmontana. Lineage (NCBI taxonomy): Eukaryota > Metazoa > Chordata > Actinopteri > Percopsiformes > Percopsidae > Percopsis > Percopsis transmontana. The sequence goes on along the minus strand of JAOEHI010046533.1, from coordinate 13,951 downwards.
TGTAATAGCACCATGTAACCCCTACCTGCTCCATGTATTGGCACCATGTAATTGTAAGTCGCTTTGGATAAAAGCGTCTGCTAAATGACCTCAGTGTAAAAACTGTATTTCGCTCTCCCACAAACCCCCACGTGGCACCATCTCTCCCTCATTGCAGATAAATCGCGTAATTCCAAGCGATGCTGTAAAATATTTTACAAGGTAGCCTAAAAAGAAATTTTTTTTATATAATGTATAATCTCTTTCGGGTTATAACCAAGAAAGCATCACATACACGCGTGTGTGTATATACACATAGTTACATGGTTCTAAATGTATTTTATTATATATATGTGGCTGCTACGGGGCTCTCCTTTAGTGCGCCTTTACTTTCCTCCTTTTCCGCCTCCTGTTCTGTTGGCAGGTGATCGGAGATGAGTGACAGCGCCTCCTGCCCTTTTATACGCTTTGTTGCCGTTTGATTTTTGGGAAAATTATGTTTTTTGCTTTTTTTTTAATTCCGAGTGGTTTCAGTTTAATATGTTGCAGTCTTATTGAGCCCGTTTTACATTGCGACCGAAACGGGCTATGAAATTGGGCCTGTTTTTTTTTTTTTATCCTGCGGTTGCTTATTTGTCTCGCGAGAGTTGTCAACGCTGGACGGAGGCCGCAGGGTTCCAAATGGCTCCGCTGCTAGCTTAACTTCTCCGTCCTCGGCGCCTCCATGTCGCTGCCGCTGCTGCCGCTCCTCCTGCTCTCCTGCTCCTGCTCCTCCTCCTCCTCGCAGGCCTCCTTCGTGCTGGACAGCATCTCCAACGCCTCGCACTACTACTTCAACTACATCTACTGTAACCTCTGGGAGGGCGAGTGCCAGCCGCACCACGAAGATGCTTCCCTGCAGGGTGAGAGCGCGGAGGCCGCGGCCTCGATTCACTCATTCCCCCTCAGAATCGATTCCCGCGTTAAGCCTTTATTAGGGAGCCGCGCGGCGCTGTTGCCAAGTAACGGTGTGTCATCACCACAGCCGGACGCTAGGTGTTAATGGTGCGTGTCTGTCTGTGTGTGTCTGTCTGTCTGTGTGTGTCTGTGTGTGTGTCTGTGTGTGTCTGTGTGTGTTGTGGTCAGTCCCCAGCCGGGACCCGTGGGCCGGGTTCCCCCAGGACTTCGTCGGCCTCCTGCACCAGTGGTACTGCAGCCTGGGTCAGTGCTGCGACTCGGGAGACTGCAGGATCACCAACAACATCACAGGTGAACTCCGTGGCGTCTAGGGGCGGTACCGGTACCGGCACGCACCCGGCCTGTTGTGGGGGGCGCTGAGACTCTAGGAAGCGGCTACCGATGTCCGCTTGGACCTCACTCACTCGTAGCGGGATGAATGATGATAATAGGAATAATAATAACCGTGACACGTATATTATAGCGCTTTTCTATGTCACAGGGCACCCACCGACACGTAGCATGATGCCACTGCAGCCAGGGGGCGCTCACCACACATTAGCTAAATGGTGGGGAGGTTACAACACGTTGTAGTTTGCGGGACGATTTAAAAGCCGCTGAAACTTCGGTTTCACGTCTCATCCGAAAGATGGCGCCTACTCACAGCGCAAAACATGTGACTGTAGTTTCTGATCGGATGGGTTTGACCGGGTTCTGTTGATGAATGATCTGAGCGTTGCCTTGGTGACGCATCCAGCTCTGCGGATGTCACTGCTGAATACCGATGACTCGTGTGGGCAGCCGGTTCAGAGCGACTGCATGACATCATTAATAAAAAGGCGTATTAATGACACCGTGTATTCTGCCGCTAGAGTTTGACTTCAGCTGTTTTCATGCACACACATTAGGATCGTCCCGGTAACAAGCTGTCAGCAAGCTGGTTAATAACTGGTAACTAGCTAGCTGCTAACGCTCCTGCAGGCCTGGCCCGAGACCTGCAGCTCAAGCTGCACGGGCAGCACCTGGCCCAGGCGGTGGTTCTGAAGGCCATCCAGGGCTTTGTGGCCAGCCCGGAGCCCAACAAGGCGCTGACGCTGTCCTTCCACGGCTGGTCGGGCACGGGCAAGAACATGGTGGCACGCCTGGTGGCAGACCACCTGTACCGCGATGGCGTCAAGAGCGAGTGTGTCCGGCTCTTCATCGCCCCCTTCCACTTCCCCCACGCACGCCTGCTGGACGCCTACAAGGTGAGCCCAGGCTGCTTGGCAGACAGGCAGGCAGACAGGGTGTGCTGGGCCAGGGGCAGACAGGCAGGCAGACAGGCAGGCAGACAGGCAGGCAGACAGGCAGGCAGACAGGCAGGCAGACAGGCAGACAGGCAGGCAGACAGGCAGGCAGACAGGCAGGCAGACAGACAGACAGGCAGACAGGGTGTGCTGGGCCAGGGGCAGGCAGGCAGACAGACAGACAGGCAGGCAGGCAGGCAGACAGACAGACAGACAGGCAGACAGACAGGCAGACGGGTGTGGTGGGCCAGGGGCAGACAGACAGACAGACAGGCAGGCAGACAGACAGGCAGGCAGACAGGCAGGCAGACAGGCAGACAGGGCGTGCCAGGTTCAGACAGACCCAGGTCTGGGGTCATGTTTGATGTAGACCTGTCGTATCTTTCAGACTAAAGCAAACATGTAAGTCCTTGCCAATACCCACCCCTGTTATCTATGTAGTTCTGTGTGTTACTGCAGACTAAAGTTATTTTGTAAAGAGAAATATTCTTGGCGCGTGCGTGCGTGCGTGCGTGCGTGCGTGCGTGCGTGCTCAGGGCCAGCTGAGGGAGTCCATCAGAGACACAGTCCTCAGATGTCCTCAGACACTCTTCATCTTCGACGAGGCGGAGAAGCTCCACCCAGGCCTCATCGACGCCATCAAGCCCTTCATGGATCACTATGACAACGTGGACGGGGTCAGCTACCGCAGAGCCATCTTCCTGTTCCTCAGGTGTGCTGCCCTCTACTGGTCACATCTCAGAGAGATCAACATGTGACGGGTTCCCCTGATGGATGGGGGGAAGGTCTGGATTGATCCGTGGCTCATCAGACCCTGTGATTGGTTCTCTCAGTAATATAGGCGGAGCCATCATCAACGATGTGGCCCTGGACTTCTGGCATTCGGGTCAGAACCGCGAGGACATCGGCATGGAGGATCTAGAGCACCGCCTGCGAGCAGAAGCCATGGACTCCCAAGGTGTGTATACATTTATATGCAGTGGTCCTATATAGCTCCCATAATGGATACTATACTATATATCATGTATAGCTATATATAGCATATCAATAATCACTTCCATCTTACTTACTGACAAATGGTGTTCAAGAAAACAACGTTATTATAATCTCATCACGTTGTGAAGCACTACCGCATGTCCTTTCAGCAACTTAAAATTATATAACTTTCCAGAATAACCAGTAGGGGTCAGTAAGACTCCTTCAATTCAAACCAATAATATTTCTCAAATTAATTAAAAAGTGAAATGCACTCTAATGAGGGCAGCACACCAATGTAAAACCAACTTAACCCGAGTAAGGACTATGTCTTCCTCGGACACACATCTGCTATAGTATAACCGTCATTGATGAAATAATACAGTGCTTATGGATACACGACTCTTCGTCAAAACGCCACACCCCTGTTTCGGCCATGCCGGTTGTCCCTTCTACACAGACATCGTGCCGGCTCTGTGACTACCTCCGCTGCCGGCTCAGAGGTGGAACAACAATGACCCCCCCCCACCCCCCCCATTCCACCTCCGTACCTTTTACGCAGAACGGCGAGGCGGAATGAAAGCACAATATTCCTGCAGTGAAAGCGCAGTGTAAAAAGGGCGTCTTCGCTTCACTTCCTCCCAGAGGAGCTTTTCCTTTACAGACGTTACAGATTGTGTGCATGGAGCATGATAGGCCTACACTTCCGGAACACACGCAGGCCGAAATGAAAAAAAACGCGTCCGCGACACTAGCATAACAGTTCCGTACAGGCTAACATTGTCCATCTCTGTCCAGCAGGGGGCTTCTCCCAGAGCGAGCTGATGTCCGGGCACCTCGTCGACTTCTTCGTGCCCTTCCTGCCGCTGGAGCACCGTCACGTCCGGCTGTGTGCCCGCGATGCCTACGCCGCCCGCGGCCTGCAGCCCGACGACACCACGCTGGACGAGGTTGCCAAGGCGATGCTGTACGTGCCCAAGGAGGAGCGTCTGTTCTCGGCGCAGGGCTGCAAGTCCGTCCCTCAGAGGGTTAGCTTCTTCCTCCCCTAGGGGGCAGCGTGGAGCTCCCTGTGTCCGGCACAAGAACCCTGGGGCTGGTTCTGGTGGTGCCGCTGGGGGTTGCTGGGGGCCCTCTGAGGTGCAGAGCTGCATGTGAAGCCTTCCAGCGTAAACGTTCAGTGTACACCGATGAGCCAACGCAGCCCGCACACAGCAGGGGGCGCTGCGTTGTGTGTCGGACACATTCCTCCTGTTGCCATCGTTACAATGCTCAGGCTCCTGTGTCTGAGGGTTCCCCGGGCGCCCAACACCCTGTCGCCCAGTTGGGGGGGGGGGGGGGTTTGACGCGCCTGGGACCGCTGGGGGCCCAGTAGGACCGGACCCCCGAGGACCAGGAGACCCCACAACCCTTGCTCTTTGGGGGGGCGCACCCACCCAGTGACCCGGCCGTGACCCGGCCGTGACCCGGCCGTGACCCCTTGGCCCGTGTCCAAGGCGCCCAGGGCTTTACGCCTGCCCACTTCCCATGAATCCAACATGTTGACTAGGAGGACTCGCTGTTGGCTTGCCGTCTAAACACACCCCAGACTTGGTTACCAGATGATCCCCGTTATTCGCCTCGTCTGGGAGTGAGTGGTCACAATGTTTTGGCTCATCGGTGTGCATTGGTATTTTATCTGGCCCACCGTTACCCTGGTACACACAGTTCTCTGCTTGGACAATGCTGCGTTGATTTTCCAGCCGCTAATAAATGCAATAAATGAACCGACGGTCGCTGAGAGACAACGGAATACAATGGGGCGCAGTTGCATCTTGTGACCATGTGGGGTCACCAATATGCCAAGTTATCATATGTAGCTTTTTATGTTTTGTCATGCATGTTGGAAGATATTTGTCATTATTTATATATTTATTTATTTATTTGCCAATTCTAGCCTGGTGTGTTTATGTTCCATTTTTGTGTTCGTGTTGCACTTTTGGTTTTGTGAAGTTGTGTAAATGGAGATAATATTGAACTGACGATATGTGACAACCACAAGAGGATGTGAGAGGATTTACACTTCTTTATCTGGTCACTTCTCCATGAACCATGTTGACTTGATAAGCTTGTTTGTAAACATCAGGTATTCCTCCTGTATAGTGTCTTTGTAAGTATTGTATGGTTTATTACGTGCTACAATAAATTGTGTAATACAAATATTCTCTCTTACAATCTCTTGCATGTATTTTTCATATTTAAGATAAATGAGACGATACAGTTTGACTGCAGCACATAAATATAACCGCATTTAGACGTGTGACAGAAGCGTTGAACCCACAGCCATTTTTCTAATGTCTGTGGTGTTCTTGACCTCTCCATCATGGCGCTCCGAGCAGCTGACCTTTTAGGGCGGGTTCCAAGTAAACGCGTGGTCCGCTATGATTGGCCGCGGCCACAAAGCGACAACATTTTTCAATCCATCCGATTGGTTGGGTGAGTTTACGCTCCCTAATGGAGCCTCCGTCCAATGAGCTGCAGACATCTGTTCCGAGGCGAGAGGAGAGCGCAGCCTGCAGACGGGAGCGCATCGCAGTGTTTTTACAGTACCACGTTTGTATTATTCAGCGAAGGTGCGGTAGCCGACACAATGACGTCTCTGCTGCTGCTGCTGGCCCTGTCAGCTGCTTCTGTCCTCACGGAGCCGGCCGTGTATTTCCGAGAGGAGTTTCAGGATGGAGGTAACGCCCGGCCAAATCTGGTCATGGTTAATAACGGTAACATAGACGGGGTTTAGCAAAGCTCGCAGGAGTTCATACGTGCACGCCCTGCTTTGTTTACACGGCGCCCTGCCAGTCCCCAGGGCTGGAGCAAAGTCGTGTGGTTGGCGACTAACCGTCCTGCATTGTAGCAGTAATTATGGGGATTTGACATTATGGCTATGTAGAAACACCGCCACTCACCCCTGGCACCAGGCAGGTGATAGCCGGATGCTGCTACTGTTCTAACGGCAGGTTAATACGGTGTGTTGATGCCCAACTGACTCTTGCAGACTCCTGGACGAGCCGTTGGGTGGAATCCAAACACAAATCTGACTACGGCAAGCTTGTCCTCACCGCAGGGAAGTTCTACGGTGATGCAGAGAAAGACAAAGGTGAGTATACGACTAAAATGTCTGTCTCACTGGCATAACCTCGTCCTTAGACCCCCGAAGTCTGTGATTTTCGCGCGTGTCCAGTTTTTCTTTACTCCACGAAAAATAGTTTGGAAATATTTGAGATCTTTTCTTCGTCCGGGATCCTCTCACACACAGAACAAAACAGCCTGTTTTTGAGACCTTCTCATTCATTCCTTTAGCCTAATATACCTCCCTATAATTAATGGTGATGTAGGAGTTAATATTGAGGTAAGGAAGAGTTCAGTATCACTTCAAGTCGACGATGACCTCTTTGTGAGGTAGAAACTAGAAGAGTCTGACTCGTTGTTCTGGTGGTGGCCGGCTAAATAGCGAGGAGGAGTACCAATCACTCAAATAACATCTCAACATTTACATTTAAGCTTTTATCCAAAGCGACTTAAAATTAGTAGCCTAAATTACTTCACCTATGAATTTGCTCAACATTACTGGAAAGTGTATCAATCGCTCCTCAAAACAATTAATATTTACAATAATCTAAAGTTATCACTCCACAACTCAACATCAACAAGTTAATATTAAACATCTGTATGGCAGCATCAGTGTTAGCAGAAGCATTGTTCTACTGAACTGGGCTATAAGAATATAAGAGCTGATTTCTGTTTCAGGTCTTCAGACCAGTCAGGATGCACATTTCTACTCTCTGTCGTCCCGTTTTGATGACTTCAGCAACCGGGGCCAGCCGCTGGTGATCCAGTTCACCGTGAAGCACGAGCAGAACATCGACTGTGGAGGAGGCTACGTCAAGCTCTTCCCCTCTGGGCTCAGCCAGGAGCAGATGCACGGAGACTCCACCTACAACATCATGTTTGGTCAGAAACCTCCCCGACTGTCGGTTGTCTTGCTGTGCTGTAATGGTTCACTGCTTCACGCTACATGAAGACCAAAGGCCAAGTTAGACATCTTTGGTGTAATTATAGACCAATGTCAACAGCCACATCAAATCAATAACTAAATCAGCCTATTATCATATAAATAATATAGCAAGAATGAGAAGTTTCATGACTTATTATAACTAAGAGGCCTTTATCTGCAGTAGGTTAGACTACTCTAACGGTGTATTTACTCGTTCAGAGTTCTGAGGAGAAAGAAGAGTACGTTGAATTGTGTATTAAATATGCTATACAAATATAAATGCCTTGCCATTAAGGCTTAAGCATAAATGGAGCCTGAAAGTGTCACAGAAACACGCAGTAAAGCAGCAGTAAGCACATGTACTTGTTTGTTTTGATCAGTGAATCCGTTGGGTTAGGATACGAGTCACGACCGAGATGCCCCGTTCTCGTTCAGTTAAGCAAAAAATACATACATTATTCCTCGACGTTCAGACTTGAAACACCATTCGGTCAGTTACTCAAGTGAATCGCTCAGTTCTCCCAGCCAATGACATGGCCCTAAATATGCCCACAGCCCGCTCATGCTAGAAACAGAAACGGTCGTTTTAAAACGAGGAAAGCCACAGCGGTCTTAACGAGTGAGAGATATTTTTAACAACGAGTCAGTGCACGGCGTTGAACGAATCATTGACGGTCACTTAAAAGATGAATTCCTTTCGAACGAATCGTTCATGACCAAAACATCTCTAGGGTTTATAAAGGTGCCATTAGTGTGACATGGCCCATATAATGACCTCTAGTAGACATCACTGCTATATGCACTGTTTTCTTGTGCTTTTGGTGGTGTTTAATCAGGTTTAATCAAGCCTTTATATGGAACATGGAACATGAAACCTACCAGGTAGAAAGTAATGTGTGTATTTTATAGGTTTTATTCTGTGTATTCCAGGTCCGGACATTTGTGGGCCCGGTACCAAGAAGGTTCACGTCATCTTCAACTACAAAGGCAAAAACCATCTGATCAACAAAGACATCAGGTGCAAGGTAGAATAACAAGCTAGTTACTGCCCCTGGTGGTTGACCCAGGCAGGACATTTAGTTATTAGTTATGACTGTATGACATTATATCAATATCATACAGTCATGTATAGATAATATTATATGATATTACATATAACAAAACACATGATAATGTTTCAGGACGACGAGTTCACACACCTGTACACGCTGGTGGTTGCCCCTGACAACACCTACGAGGTGAAGATCGACAACAAGAAGGTTGAGTCAGGGAGTCTGGAGGACGACTGGGACTTCCTGCCCCCCAAGAAGATCAAGGATCCAGAGGCCGGCAAGCCTGAAGACTGGGACGAGAGAGAGAAGATCCCAGACCCCGAGGACAAGAAACCAGAGGTAGCTCACCTTACCTTACCTTACCTTACCTTACCTTAACCTTACCTTACCTTACCCTTACCTTACCTTACCTTACCTTACCTTAACCTTACCTTACCCTTACCTTACCTTACCTTACCTTACCTTACCTTACCTTACCTTACCTTACCTTACCTTACCTTATCACACCTTAACCTTACCTTACCTTAAGATTTCATACCTTAACATATCTTAATGTAGCGTAATACATCTTACCTTAACATATCATACCTTTACATATCTTAATGTAACGTATTGCATCTTACCTTACCTTAACCTATCATACCTTAATCTATCTTAATGTACCGTATTACATCTTACCTTAACGTATCATAATCTATTTTAATGTAACGTATTACATCTTACCTTACCTTAACCTATCATAATCTATCTTAATGTAACGTATTACATCTTACCTTAACATATCATAATCTATCTTAATGTAATTTATTACATCTTACCTTACCTTAACTTATATTATACCTTACCTTATCTTAATATATCGTACCATATATTAACTTATATTGTGGAACATTGAATCTTAGCGGATCTAAATGATCTGATAAGACTGAGCGTCTGATTGGCTAACGTCTGTTTCCTCTCTGTATCTGCAGGACTGGGACAAGGCTGAGAACATTCCAGACCCTGACGCCAAGAAACCTGACGACTGGGATGAAGAGATGGATGGGGAGTGGGAGCCCCCTATGGTCACCAACCCTCACTACAAGGTGACGAACCTCTTCGAAAAACATGGAAGAAATTATTATAATTTGATGTGTATTTTTCTGTGCCTCCAGTAGGGGGTGGGAGCATACTTGGGACATACAGTACACAGTACAAGGAAGCTAGCACATGGTGCATGCTAACCCCCTACTTTGTGTGCTTCCTGCAGGGTGAATGGAGACCCAGGGAGATCGATAACCCGGCCTACAAGGGGAAGTGGGTTCATCCTGAGGTGGATAATCCAGAGTACAGCACCGACTCCGACATCTACGCATACGACAGCATCGGCGTGATCGGACTGGACCTGTGGCAGGTCTGGTTACCAACCACACACACACTCATTGGAAGCACAGTTCCCCTAGGTGCGTGTGTGTGTGCGTGTGTGTGTGTGTGTGTGTGTGTGCGTGCATCTGACAGCCAAACTCTACCCCGCAGGTGAAGTCTGGAACCATCTTTGACAACTTCCTCATCACCAACGATCCCCGCCTGGCAGAGGAGGTAGCCATGGAAACCTGGGGTCACACCAAGGTCAGTGCCCCCAGCAGGAAGCTGCTGTTACCAGGAGAACATGTGTATGGCTTCATAACAGTCTGGTTTGAACTACGCTACGAACATGTGGGGCGATGGACGACCCTGAATATGATGATGATGATGTTGTTTTTCTTCCTCCAGGAAGCGGAGAAGAAGATGAAGGACGCACAGGAGGAAGAAGAGAGGAAAAAGCGTGAGGAAGAGGACAAACAGAGGAATGAGGAGGTAAAGGAGGAAGAGGAGGACGAGGAGGAGGAAGAAGAAGAAGAGGAGGAGGAAGGAGGAGAAGGTGAAGGAGAAGACGAGGAAGAGGAGGAAGAGGAAGATGGCACAGACTCTAATCTGAAGGACGAGTTATAAACTACTGAGAACTCTGTGTGTGTGTGTGTGTGTGTGTGTGTGTGTGTGTGTGTTAATGAGCCATTAGTGTACGGAGAACCTGATTGGATGATTGCTTCATGACAGTTGATTGTGACAGTGACAGTGATTGGCAGAGGGGGCAGGTTTGTTTACAGGACACTCGATGTTTATTGTTATGTCTCCGTGTACGTTTATGATTATTTTAGAAAAATAAGTTGCTAACAACAATATTTAATAATAGGAGTGAACATTTTAAAGACTGGAAGTTATTAAAGCTGTTTTACCGTCAGTAAGTACAGGAAATACAAATCATGACCCGCACAAAGTTTATATTTAGTTTTCTATAATAGGAGACGTGTTTCCATGAGCATTATTGTTTACTTGTGTACATTTTCCGTGTGTTCAGCACTCTGCACTGTATCTGTCATTGTTTCTCAGATGTCCACAAAGCGTCACAATAAACTGCTTCAGAACACGCCAGCGTGGCACTTTGCGTACGGTGGAACCACAGATGGAATACTGTACGTCGTTTTGTACTCCACATTGACAACCTTCTCGGTACTGGTTGATCTGTAGATTCTGAGGCCTAACGCACGACTAGCTTCTATTTAATCGTTTTATTTGTACGCGTCTCGTACCTGCGTGTCTTCTCATCTGTGCACCCACTCACACTGTCCTTTTGTAAACACGTTTTCTACTGATGCTTGTAATGGAGGTGGAGGTGGAGGTGGGGGGGTTTCTTTGCTGTGTAAAAGCCAGGAGTACTGTCCAATAAATTCCAGGGGAAATAAACACACGCCTTTAGCCTCTTCATTTATCCCCCATCGTAGTTGACCCCCACCTGTTACTATAGATTACATAAATACAAGCCATATGTGCTGCTGGGAATGCCTGCACCCCAGTCTGAAGAGGAGAGGAACATGTTTTTCAGATAAATAATGTATATTTATTATATACATTACATACCTCATAGCACTAATCCCAGTAACAAGTCTTATTCTATCCTCCTTTCCTCCCTTTATTAAAAAACAAAAGATACCTCCTTTCTACTCTGTTAGATCAGCTCTTAGAATATTAAGCACTTCGCAGTCAACTGTTGACAAATAATAATTTTCGACTTACTAATTGTAAGTCGCTTTGGATAAAAGCGTCTGCTAAATGCTGTAAATGTAAATATACATTATATAAATGTACCTTTATATAATATAGGTATATATATATATATATGAGATAGTTATATAGAGATATATATAGAGTTTAACTTATTTGTGTACTTTGTGTACGTTTTCAAGTTTAACATTTCACGATAGCGACACGGCGCAGTGTCCTGTCATAAGACTCCAGCCCAGGTGTTATAGTGACCCCTATGTGTGGTTGGCGGCAGCGCAGCAAGCAAGCAAAGGAAGAACCACTATGGCTGCCAGTCTGTCTCTCACTCAGGTAAACTGACTTTCACCTTGAATATTTCCTCCCTAAACCGCTTTCTGTTGGCTACATGTTGCTCGTGGACACCTGGACAATGTTAGTTCCTAGCGGATGTCAACAACCTAGTCCTGTGTCGGATTTAACTCTTGTTTTGGGAAGTTTTCTGAGCTGACTGGAAAAAGTTTCAGCCTGCAGGGCGGAGCAGGCTAGTTAGCATGCTATCATTAGCCTGCTAGCTGCCTGTCAGCTGCTGGCTCTTCTACAGTGTTGTTTTATTGGCTCAACTCTACCTGGTTTAGTGCCGAGAGGGTTGCTAACACCTTAAATCGTTGCCCACTTTGTCATTTAGCATACTATGTGGACTGTTACCCGCCCGTCAGCACTGCAGTCTGTGTTGCTAACAGTAGAAATTGTAGGCAAACAATTCCGGCGGGGGATCAATTATGGCACCACACCGGCTCAGTTTACTGCAGATACGGGGTGTTGAATATTTGATGTTCCCTGCGTGTGTTGGTGTGCTAGCTGTCACTGGATCATCTGAAGTTGTGTTTTCCCACTTTCCTGGCTTGTTAGTCTCACTAACCGCTTATGGTTTATATTGTGGTTATTATTACGACACGTAGTTTTCTTTAATGTGGTTTCTTTACCGCATCCCTGTGGGCGTGTGTGTGTCACTATCTAGCGCCGTACGATAAGACGTCGAGTCAGCTCTCCGCAGGCGTAGAAATGTGGACGTCATTTGGTTGGCAACGCCGCCCGTGTCCTGTAAGCGACGATGTGATGTGTGCCTCTGATTCACTTTGAGGGTCGCCTCAAACTTTAGAAAAGTCAAGAGGAACACGATGTACTAGCAAAACGAGATAGTAAAAAAATACAAAAAACGTCCATTAAACGTTATAAAACATGGAATCCTAATCGAGCTTGCTCATTGGTCGAAGCATGACACCAATATGTGATGTCTCTCGTCACTGCTCATAGTGTAGTCTGATGTGCGTGTTGTTGGTGTACGGCAGCAAAGTCCCGTAATAACAGCCGACACACACCTGGTTGCAGGTTTCCTAGCAACATAATGGCTTGTGTGTGTGAGATATGGTATAGTGCAAGAGAATGCTCTTGTCCACCGTTTTTTTTTTTTTTTTTAACGGCGACAGCCTGAAGCCTCCTTTGTTGCTTTCCCCGCACCGCGTCCGTGTGGATGTACAAATGTACCGACAGGATGCAGCGCGAACTGCTGACTGCCTTCCTGTCCGCTCCAGCAGCGAGCCCTGCCGCGGGGCCGACACAGGAAACGCATGTTTAAAAAGAGGAAGCGGCTCTCGTCTGTTTAGCTGTGTCTGAACGTGTGTGTGTGTGTGTGTGTGTGTGTGTGATGGATCTGTCAGTCAAACAGCTGTTGTTGTGAGTACCCCAGTATTATTTATTTATTTATATATTTATTTATATATTTAACTGCAGGACAGTTGGTGTTGTTCAGGCCAAGCGAATGTTGGGTATTGGTTCATTCTCACATCTTTTATAAAACTGAAACGTGTGCAGATGATGTCTCTGGGTTATTGACTCTGTGTGTGTGTGTGTGTGTGTGTGTGTGTGTGTTGTGGTTGTATTCTTCACAGCTCTCCAGTGGAAACCCAGTCTACGACAAATACTATCGCCAGGTAGGTGATTATGTGTCGCTGCACCAGGGGAGACATGTCTTAAACATGGAGACAGTAACGTACAATGTAGGCCTACTTGTGTATGTGGACGTAAATGCCCCCTGCGATGGGGCTGTCACTATGGCCCACCAATGAAACGCGGGACAGAGCCCGTCCTGTACGCTCTGGGCAGGCCAAGAGCTCAGCTCATCTATTCGGGTTGAACCTGTGCTCTGAGAGGCCTCCCGCACCCCCTTAAACCACCAGCAGGGTTCTGCTCTGAGAGGCCTCGCGCACCCCCTTAAACCACCAGCAGGGTTCTGCTCTGATGCTCCTGGTGAATAAGTAATGCTTCTCTCTGGCGGCTCCTAAAAATCACTCTCACTTTTAACTGTGTGATGAATGGCTCAAGGTAAAAGGGTAGGTTTGGCGTGCTAATGATCTGTTAATGATTAGAATTAAAATAAGGTCATTTGTAAGCGTAAGCTTCCATCCAAAGCAATATTACAATATTGAGTATTAAAGTATTAAACGTAGCTTTCCAAGTATCACAAGGAGCAGGTAGGGGTTAGGCATCTTGCTCAAGGACGCTTACAGGTAGGCCACCTCTGGGGCTCAAACCCACGACCTTCTGGCTGGGAGTCCAACACCCAGACCACTAGACTA
>JAOEHI010046522.1:0-20767 GCA_025447815.1 Percopsis transmontana | reverse complement strand
GGAGTGTGGTCTATGAGACCATGTCAAAACAATCTCTCTTTTTAGTCCGTCTTTAGACCCTCCCACCCCACCCCACCCCAAAAAAGGACCCTTCAACCCCATTTTCTGGATTCTGGAGCTTAGTTGTAATCTACAAAGACTTAAGGATTTGGCTCAGAAGCATTGACTTCTGTCTCGGTTTATCCTGGACCTTCATATTACTACCTGGCACGGCAGTGGGGAGCCCTTGGACACAAAATGGCGCCCATTATGGTGCCTCTTCTATATCTGTATGTTGAGCCAAAAACGCTCAGTAGTACCAGTACTAAGTACCAGCGTTTGCAGGAAACTGCATGGACATTTCATTACAAGTCCTCCTTTTATTTTCCTTTTAAAAATGCAAAGAAAGAAGTTGTTTAAAAATGTGTAAACATGTAAAAACATATCGGTATATAGAGAGAAAAAAACATTTATCATACATAAAACAAATTTGCTGACATTGTAAAACCTCAATATGCCAATGTTGACGCAGAACTTGAAATGAGTGTGTGAGTTCCCGGGCCCTGAGGTAGTAACCAGCGGGTCATCTGTTTTGGAAGCCAGACCATGGCTAGTTTAAGCTAGCTCTCTCCCCTATTCCCTGTTGTCGTGTGAGGCCGTGATTCTTTTTTCTTTCTGTATCCATGGCTCCAAAACGTTGTTCATAACTCGCAGCTTGCGAGCTATGCACACCTTCTTTTTGCTGCATAAATGTAACAGGCCACAAACATTGGCGAAGATAACACAAATATATTATAAAAATCACAACGCCCTCATTGAGAGCCACTGTTCTGTGGCTACCTGGATGAATTCTCCTCCTTACAGTCTGTGGGCTGCCCCGCCAGCTCCCAGAAGACCTCACACTTTCTGCAGGCTAGCACCAATGCTCTATACTGGGAAAGCTCCATTACACTGTGGTTTTCACCCACTTTCACAACACTGTGTCCTATTAAGGCATGAGGGTGTGAGAAATGTAAAGGAAGTGTCGTAGACTCGTCGACTTTTTTTTTGTGCTTCAGTTAGCAAGTTGTGAGATGAAAAAAGGAGAAAGGTATGCAAGACTAGTGGGCCGTAGCGCTGTTTTTCCATAACACAATACTCTTACACACACACACACACACACACACACACACACACACAAAAAGACTCACAAAGTCTTTCAGTGCAGCTCGAGCATTCAGGCCAAACAATGGTTCTGGCGTTCCCAGAAGATGATCAAAGCTCCAGTCTGTCCTTTTTCGTCTCATCTGACTCCATTATTAGCAAACGGGTTCATCCCCACCCCATTTGTCAGCGCGTCGCCTCAGTCTAGGAAGTGGGTCACAGGTGAAATCAGTTAGTTTGGGCCTCACGTCGAACCCCCTTTCTTCACGTTATTCTGCCTAGCTGAACACAGAGAGAGGGAGAGGTATGGAGCGGGACTGCTCAGGGGGGCTGATGCCCTCTCCCTGGCGGGCTGGCAAGCGGGCTGGCAAGCGGGCAGGCAGTCTGGCTGGCTGGGTGGCCCAGACGCCAGGCACATAGAGGGACAACTTTTTGTTCAGGCTGTCAGAATGGGGCCAGCTGTTGTTGGCTGGGGGCCTCTGCTGTAGGGTGATCATGTACAGGAACCCCCTCCCACCCCTCTTATCTCCCCTCTCTCACAGAGCAGCCGTCGCTCATTCTCTCTCTCTCTCTCTGTCACATACACACGTACATCCGCCAGGTCAGCCGGTGTGTGTGTGTGTGTGGTGTACGTGCCCCACAGCAACAAGCAGTCATGCAGCCAGAGGAAAAGAGGACAGTTATTGTGTCAGTTGCCTGGCAAAAACCTCTTTAATTGTCACCAAGGAGATCCCTGCAAGCGTGTGTGTGTGTGTGTGTGTGTGTGTGTAAAAATAATTGTTTAAAGAGATGGGGATTGGCCTTGGCTTAACTCTGAGCTTTTTCATTATGCATATGTTATGAATGCAAATTGATAGACATTCCACTGTGCTCCAGCCCTTTCAATGCAAATTTTCGTACAGAAACTCCCTGTCCAAGAACAGATCGTATGGAGCGGGCATAGCTGGAACACAAGAGGAGACAGAAACCTAAAAAAACCTCTTGAAATTATGAGAGAAAAAGATATTTAATGTATTAACTAAAGATTTATATTCACTTTGTAAATACAGTAGTCATTAATATATTTACTTCTTATATAAATAATCTTCGGAAGGGTACATAAATCGAACCAGAACAGATATCAAGAGCTGCCCCCACCACTACCACCTTCATTTTTTGTAATTATTGTTTTGTACATTTTGCAGAAACCAATTTTGTCAATGGTGACATTCAACAAGGGTGATTTAGAATGTGTGTAGAGAGCAAAGCATAGTGTTCAGAGACACAAGAACAAACATGAAAATAGGAAAAAATGCTTTGTTGCATTTCTCCCATTCTGAAATGGTTGATTAATTTGTTTCATTAAATCTCATCTTTATATACTGATTGTGTAACGTAATATGCTCCCTCCCATAGACATTTATCTGAAATGCAAAACTTTTTTTTTGCATGTTTTGCTACAAACTGTTTTATGTTGTCACCGAACACTGAAATCTGTGTTTATTGTGAAAAAGAGAAAATGTACCACCTAATGCACAAGCTATTGAGGTGAATTATATGCACAGTAAACTGAGTGGGCAAGTTTTATAAAGGAAATATACATTTTTGTTAAAAAGTTAGGGAAAATGTCAAATTTAATTTACCAAAAACATTTAGACCCACATTTGATCTGGAAACAGTATGACTGTGTGTGTGTGTGTGGGACAGCGGTCGCCTTAGCGTGACCCCTTCCCACTTCTGGCTGAAGCACAGCCGCTATGACGGGAGAGGGGCTTGCCTAAGTAGCTCTGTGGGTGTGTTGTGTGCTCGTATTGTCGTGCTCATATTGTCCGCCTCACTGACAGAATATCTTGGTTTTTGTGACATGGAATGCGCTATTTGTATGTGATAATATCCCTCACATGATCATCAGTATTAGGGTTTGTTATCGCCATAGTTACCTCTTAAGGAAGCAGAAGTAAAAGGGGTGTCTCATATTTCTGTACTTTTTTTTTTTTTTGTAAATTGCATTTTATACACAAGGGGGCGCTCTAAATCCACTTTAGCTATATGCCATATTGAAAATAGACTAAAGGATGGGGAGAACAGTTCCTTTTGACAGTGTGCTCAGGCGCTCTTGCATTGGCAGTGTTATGAGAACTTAGATATGCTTTGTACAGAACTTCTGTAGGTGTGATGTTTGCCCAATTCGCTGAACCAAGGATTTGCCCAGGGACACTGGAAGGAGCACCGCTTTGGGATTTGCATATCCGCGGGAACGGTGCCTGGCATTATAGGACTATAAACTAGCTCCAGCTCTGTAAACAAATGCACGGCGACTTTGAACTGTTGACAGATGGTGTGCTTGTGTTGTTGGGTTTATGATTTTCAGCCAGCCTCAATGCCAGTGTGGCAGAGTGAAAGAAGCGGGCTGTACCTCAAACGATCACATGAATAGGCGTGACTGGGTAGTCTACTAAGAATAGACACATGTTTTCATTTTATATGCCTCACACCTGCTATTAGAGTAAACAAAATATATACCTATGGCTTTCTTAAAATATTTTCTTCCCCTCAATGCTATTCTGAAACATAAAACGCAGTGTCTGTGTGATGGCCATTGCATACTATGTTGCCAATTTGACAGTGTGATGAGGCGTTTCTTCTTGCATGACTTGAGACACTGTTCTCCTACCTCATGTTGTGATATAAAAAGATGTTTTTTAAAGCAGGGGACACTGCATCTCTAACCGTTTATCATAATTGATATTTACTAGAAAATTGCATACCTGTAAATGCTTTTAGCTAATACCTCAGTTGTATCTAGTGTTTTTTTTTCCCCTTCCCCAATTTCATATCTTGTAAATATACCCTGTATAGACAATGAACTTGGATCAAATTCAAGTAAAGTTCTGTAGTGTCAAATTGATATGGTCTGTTGTCTTTCTTATGAGGTGTTAATACTGCCATTTACTCTGTCTACATTTCAACACATTTATGTTAAATCCAGAAGCGGGCGCGAACAGGAAATGGAACTGTCTCAGTGATTGTCCTGTCTTGATAATGTGAAATTAAGCACACATGTATTCATTAATGTAATGTCTCTGTTGCGGAGGTACATTTTTAAGTCACAGAAGATGTCACAGAAGAGGACTGACTGCCAAGTCTAGATGTAGGGCTGGGCAGCTTGTACATAAACTGGCTCCTTTTTAAAAAGATACGGAAACAGCCAGGGAACTTTCAAACCCAGGTATGCTGGCATTACTACATGCGACACAAGGAACACAGCCAGAGATAACAAAAATGCACAAGGCTTGGATGGATTCCTGTATTCTTACTGTCTTAAACTAGACACGCTTAGTTGACAAACCCACAAGGCCACAGCAGCTGTAGTGAAGATAGCCGACATGCTAATGTAGCATTGCACAGCCCACAGTCGGGAGGAGTACTGCAGTAAACTGGAGAATCTGACGTGGGGAAGACCCAGCATTGCTGCTGCATGGTGGGGATATTCATCCTCCTCCACAGGCGTCAAGCCAGAAAGCAGGAAAATGTGTTCTAACTCTAGACTACTAAATTGTGGTTTACTACTGTAAAGTCGAATTACAGGTCATACGGTAGTGTAATTGAATAGATTTTAAGATAATGCTTTTTGTAAATCACTCAGTGGTTTTGAGACAGATTTTCTCATACAATAAAAAACCCTGTAGATTAGGTTAATTTGGGCAGATTCAGTGGGTAAAGACGGGGTGAAGCAGCTTTTTGGGATAATTGTAACACTATAAGGCTTATATCAGGGGGAAATATATTGCGTAACATATACATATAGGCTAGCCTGTTGTATATTAAAGTGGCATCAGATTTCCATTTATATAATAACTAAAATGAGGGTTAATAGTCTACAAAAACGGAGAAATAGGCTAATAGGCCTATTGTTTTCATTTCCACAAGTAGGCACCACTAGCGTCAGTGTAAAGATAAAACAATAAATTGTTTTCAATGCCTTATAATCTGCTCCAAGCGAATTTTTAGGTGTCGTACAGAAAGTATTTCCCCCGCTGACAATTTTCTTTTGCCTACAGACGTTTGTCAGAAATCGTCATCATCAATTATCATTATCATCACCATTATCAGCATCATCATAAAGACAATGTAATGTAGAAAAATTTACAATTTATATTTTGTACAATTTACAGACTATAAAATATCGTAAAAGGCAAATAAGCTACTAAACCACATTCCTTTAAGATAATATTATTACATTGTAGATTGTAATAATATTACAATGTATGTTCACGCTGGCGGACTATAAACATTAGAATATATATATATATATATATAAAAAAGAGTATGTTACTAACAGTATAGGCTCAACACCTCTCATGGTCACCCAATCCTGCATAAAGGGGTGTCACCTTGATGTCCTCGATGACTCCATCGGAAACACAATTTCCGATTGGCTAATACAATATTTTGGTGTTTTGTAAGAATGCTTACCCGTGACAGTCGTTCCTTGGATAACGTTTATACATACTTATTTTAATCGTACCTAGATGAGCTTGCTGTCTACACAATGTAAGGCTTACTTTCTTACAGTGTTTAGGACTGTTAGCAAAAGCTAGCTAACCATAAGCAAATAGCATTAAGTCTATGAGTTGTACCCTGACCTGACAACGCCGGGTAGAACGCATTGAATTAACTAATTGTGCAACTATGCTAATAAATAATACTAATTATAGTACACATATAGTGCGAGTAACGTGTATATAGTGCTATGTAAAGTATCTCTGTTGTAAAAGCTTGTAGGTACCTTGAATTATCCAGGCATTCGGACATGTCCAAGGACACACACACATGCTATACTATATACTGTACTATTGATTAAAACAGATTGAGACATACTCACCCAGGCTTAATTTAGGCTAGTGAGGGAGTTTTCTGTGTGGACGTGCCTAGTTAATCTGTTTTTTTACCCCTCCCAAATAATGCAACGTCACTCGCACAGCTTTGTGAATTGTATTGCATCACATTCTACCTATGTTTACCTGAATGCAACAAGGGTTTCCCCATCTGGTAGTAAGATGACGTTAAAAACATATACAAAGAAATGTCATATCTATGACACATTTGCTTTCCTGCAGAATGGAGCATTTGGAGAACAATCAGACATTGTGCCCCCTGGCACTGCCAGAGAAGGGAGTGGCAGTGCCCTCCGGGAACGCAGGGCAGGCGCCGGGGTCCGTTAGGTCCTCCAAGCACCGAGAGCGCCGGTCCAAGTCGCCAAGGAGACGGCGGGAGGGGAAAAGGTCACAGCGGCGGGGGGGAGATCACGAACAGCTGCTCCGGGGGACGGAGCGCAGCAGGTTGCTAGGCCAACACGAGCAGTCTGAACCCTCCGGCGCTGTGGCCGCAGCAGCAGAAAGCTCCTCTAAGAGGTCTGCTGAGTGCTGCAGGTTGCCAGCTGGTCAGTGTTATGAGGGGCTCTGAGGTGGTGACTTGAGTTGTTTTTACATTTTTTCCCTCGCAGGAGAGCCCACTTTCTACATGGACCATATCCAGAGACCCACTTTGGACCCAAAGCCTGTATTCTTCCTAACCCAACTTCAGTCATGTAAGCATATGGGTGTGGAATGAAAGTCTAACAGTCCGCAGACTGAAACGGACATCTGACAGGAGTGCTTTTTGCCCCGTTCAGTTGGGACATTAACACAGACGCTTGCATAACTTGACCTTGTAAGATAAGATAAGATGAGTGTTGCAAAGCTGTGATTGGGTGTTAAATGAGATGGGACGGTCCGTACAAATCATCTCACAGTCCGATTGTCAGTTGGTCTCTCAGAGTGTGTCAAAGTAGCCTTGGAACCTTAACACACACAACTGAAACCTGCACAATGCCCGTCAACCGACATTTGATAGAAGAGAGAGACAAACGGTAAACGATAGGAAAAGAGAAGGGGGGGGGGTGCTGATTCAACTATCATTGGAGTTTGGACCTGATTCAGACAAACTTCACCAACCTCTGTAATAACAGTTTAGTGAAAGCTGCTTTTATTGGTTGGATTGGTTAATATGTGAATTTGGAGCATACTGTGACATAAGAGGGGCAAATTAAACTAAAGATTCAAAACAAGCAAATATTAAAATAATTCAAAACAATGCAAATACTCAATATTCATGTATGAACCACTTGTTGTCTAAAATGTCTATTTGGTCCATATTTTGTATCATAGATTATTTTATATTTCTTTTGACGCGGAAAGTAATGGTGTGTGGGTTTCTCTATCCTTGCTTCAGGCACATTCAAGATCCGGCCAGCCAGCGGCTCACATGGAACCAGCCTCCATCCAATGTGCTCATTATCAGGAAGATACGGGATGAGAGCCTGGTGGAGCCCTTCAAAGAGCTCTGCAGGTTTCTAGTTGAGGTACATCTCACTGTTTGGGGGTTTGTTAACAGCAGCTACATTACGCATTTTCTAGGAGTAATCCTTCAATCAGCAAACCATCTCAGGTTATTTTAATATTACTTGTTATTACTTGTTATGGTCATTTTAAATGTTAAATGTCACAGCACCAGTCTTCTCCTAGTGTAACGTTTATCCTTGCTTTGGATAAACATTTTTGCTAAATGACCAAATAGTTGTTGTGTGTGATTACTTGATCATTTGACCAACTGTCCAAAATGTTTTGAATATACCCTGCACTCCAGCATATGGTAATAGTCCCCTTTTGAAAGCTGCATGTTTATGGGTGGGTGTGCGTAGTATTAATGAGGCCCGTCTTTGTACACCAGGAGAAGCAAATGATGGTGTATGTGGAGCGCAGGGTAGTGGAGGATGCCACTCTCTCAATGGACGAGGCGTTCGGCTCCGTTCGCAATCAGCTCTGCACGTTCAGAGAGGGTGAGAGTCCTTGACTTGACCAAAGGACCACGCTATCGGGACTCTGCGTTAGTTCCGCAATTGTTTTACTGTTGTGTTTGATCTTAGGTTATGATGACATCTCTGACTGTATTGACCTAATCATCTGCCTGGGAGGAGATGGAACTCTGCTCTATGCTTCCTCTCTTTTTCAGGTAACCACAATTAAGATGATTGAGTTTAGATTTCTCAAGGCCGATATATTTTGTCTTGCCGACTTTTTGACTGACATCCTTCCTGTAAATTCTAATGTATTGGAACGTTATTAAGAAATATGTAAATACTGTACCCTGCCCAAAACAGGAGGTTTTAAAATAAGGACGAAATCAGGTAATGATGCTGTATTTTACATAGAAGTTGAATGGGTCCTTTTCTCCTTGCAGGGGAGCGTCCCTCCTGTTATGGCCTTCCACCTGGGCTCTCTCGGTTTCCTGACGCCCTTCAAGTTTGAATCTTACAAGATTGAAGTGGCCAAAGTGTTTGAGGGTACAAATATATATATTTCAAGAACATGTTACTTCTGTAGCTATTTATATTCAGTTTCGGTATACAGGGAAACGGTTGACATAAAGGCAACTCCTCAATTGTGTTATAGTGTCCACAAAACCCTAATTTTTAGCCCCATCTCACTATGTTAGTATATATTATACACAACTGTGCACGAAGGTGTAAAGAATTGAGGAAAGCAACAGCCAAATTAACTGGTGTCTATATATATGAACTGTGTGTGTGTGTGTGTGTGTGTGTGTGTGTGTGGTGGGGGGGTCCAGGCAATGCAGCCATCACGTTGCGTAGCCGGCTGAAGGTTAAGGTGGTGAAGGAGCTGCTCCAGAAAGCCGGGCAGCAGCTGGACCACAACAGACTCCCCCCTCATGGTCGCAGCAACAGCGAGGCAGGCAAGGTCACTCTACAGCTACAGGTGAGGTGGAGGCCCATTGGAACTCATGTGTGTTGGTTTCAGAGACTAACCAAGGCTTTGTTGCTGTAATTCACCAAGCCTGCGCGCTGCGGGCGGGCTTGTTAGCTTCACGTGTGTGTTCTGTTTGCGTGTGTTTGAGGGGCCAGGTGGTGGCAGAGGTGCTGAGACGTGTGTCAGAGCTGCTTGAAATGAGCGGAATGAATGTAATTAGACTTTGGCACAATGCACTCATGTCTGCCCCTTAAATGATGTCGTTTACGAGCACCCCCATTCCCTGCTGCGCTCCTTATGATGACATAAGCCCTAGACATTCTTGACCAGCCCATTTGTGGGTGTGTGTGTGTGTGTGTGTGTGTGTTACTCGGATGCAAGCCATCGAGCATCAGCAGGGTTGCTATGGAAACAGTCATAATAAACCTGCCGGGTGAAATTTGCAGAGAAGCCGGATGTTGTGGGGTTCTGTTGAGCTGGTTACCATGGAGACTGTAGCGTCAATGCAAACCACACCAACCGGGTCCTTAATGAACTCTGACGTGCTTTGGCTGACACGCACACACACACACACACACACACAGACACACACACATCTATTCTCTCATCTTAATGGGTTGTTTTCTCAGATGTCTCTGATGCTTGCTTTGATTTGACAAGGTGACATCACGTCTACTGGGATGTTTATACACTCTGCTGTTCAGTGCAGCTCGGCCCAGCTGTGTTCATTATCGCTTAGACTACTTTAGGATGATGGGAAAGCCTTTGCAGGACACCAGCCTGCAGCGAGCATGTTGCCGGCTACACAACACCTGGGCTTGCCCCCCCTTGTGACGCATGGATGTCTTGTATATGCACGTCACGTGTAGACGTGGCTCGCTCTGTTATGTCCCTGCCTAAAGCTCTGCGTCTGCTGTTTTGTTGTTTTCATTGATCGGCCATACTGATCACATCGATTGGTTTGCAGTGTGTCTGTAGTCGGCTGGTTAGCTGTATTGACCGTGGAAAGTCTTTACTGAGGATCAACCTGCTTTGCTTTGATTTACTGATCAGACAAGAGTGGATCTGACAACAATGGCTCGCGTGCGGAAGTGGTTCTCAAGCAGTGGGGGGAGACATTCACAGGCGGGGGAGGTAACATGGCGCAGAGTGACGTCAAAAATCACAGAAACACGTTTACAAACATATAGGCTGCCAAAAAGAAACTGACTGAAATGTCTTATTTCAACTTTTGTGGGTTGGTAGACACAGATATCCAAATGTTGCTCTGAAAGCACTAAAAGTTTTTCATAATAGGTCCCCTTTAAAGTTGCCTTACCTAGCTTGGAGTATTGCTTGACCATTGACCATTAGGTAGCAGCACATGTAAATAAACATCACCCCTTCATTCTCATGCAGCTATCAAGCCTGCTGAACCAAAGTGAGAGAGAATATGTCCATGGATTCGGCCCAAGTGCACTCGCCACAACTCAACTTAACCAATGCACTGCTGAACTAGATTAAATGCTTATTCCAATCATGCTAAGCTAGCAACATGGGTGAAGAATATGGAGCTTTGCTGTTACTTATTATTCTACTCCCCTCTCAGTTGATGCTACGCCTCCCACGCCAGATCAAGGACAAAAGTCTGAAAGTGAAAACAAATAATTGGATAAAAGCGTCTGCTAAATGACCTAATTGTAAATTGTATAGCCTCTGTCCATGCAATTCAACTGTTCAGACGACAAATGCAAAGTAAAAAGCCCTACCAAAAAATGTAGCCTCTGTCTGTGCAACTCAACTGTTACTCAGCTGCAAATCGCAATACTTATACCACTGTATAACTTGAGAGTACACACATCCAACAAAGAATGTCATTGCTCACTGTGAAGAGTGAAATACTATTTGAGATACTGTACATCTTTTAGAGCTCTCCATCGGTGGAAAGCGTGTCCAATATTGACCCTTGTTTTCACTCTTTCCTTGTAACAGTGTATTTTTGACAAAGAACGAGGATTTCACTTTACTAACTTCACGCGGAGATACTGGGCGCTTGTTCAGTGTGCTGTGAGCTAGTACAGCTACTGATTGTATGCTGCTCATTGGCTCTGACCCTGTCTATCAAAACAGGCGAAATAGTTATGAAAGGTGTTGAGGCCTGAGGATTATAGCTGAGTCACTCTTTTCATATAAAATGGTTATTTAAACATTGTAGAAATATCAGTAAATGCAGCTTTAAAATGTATATATTTCTTGAATCTCTATGGGGACAAATAAATGTCTTAAATCTTATTTTCATCTTTTCCTACAGCACTACCACGATCAGCTGTCTGTGTGTGTGTGTGTGTGTGTGTCTGTGTGTGTGTGTATTGTGTGTAATAGTTTCCCCTGTGTACGTTCAGGTTTTGAACGAGGTTGTCGTGGACAGGGGGCCATCCTCATACCTGTCTAATGTGGACCTGTACCTGGACGGACGGCTTATCACGTCAGTGCAGGGGGACGGTAAGTGAGGTGTCAAACAGAGATGTAGATGGGTTATAAGATACCACTTTATTCATCCCTGAGGTGAAATTCGGTGGTTGCAGTGCGTACAGTAAAAGTGGAAGTCACGGGTGGCTACTAGACCAAAAGCAAAAAAAACTAGAATACGATATGTAAAAGAAACAATTGCGCTGCCACTAGCTTCACTATTGTACATTTTAAGCACTACACTGTATAAACACCATGTAAGCGAACAACCAACCCGCATGGTGACAAAATCATATGACCACACGATGGAGATGGAATAGTATTGTCCTCTACGGTCGCTTTTTTGCCTTGCGCTAACTAGGATACATTAAATAAAAGAACGTAAAAAAATAACATGTCAATTAAATAAATAGTACAAATGGTACACTTCACATACAATAAACGCAGAAGGGTAAAGAAATGACAATAAATATAGGCAAGATAACACTATTGATCCCTGAGGGGAAATTCTGTTTATAAAACCTAGTATAATACAATAAATAGAATACAATAAATAATGAATGCAATCATAATACTAACGGTGATTTTCTTTCCTTTATTACAGTATGATCGCATAAATTAGTTTTATAACAACTGTTGTGTGTGTGTGTGTAGCAGATGGCTGGTGTATGCAAGTGAATTATGAATGGTTCTCTCTGTTACCCACCCCTCAACGACCCCCCAGCCACCCATTTCTCTTCTCTGTGGCCTGTGACTCCACCTCCAGTGTAGTCGCCTAACCCCTCTCTCTCTCTCTCTCTCTCTCTCTCTCTCTCTCTCTCTCTCTCTCGCCTCAGGGGTGATCGTGTCCACGCCCACAGGCTCAACAGCATATGCAGCTGCAGCCGGAGCCTCCATGATCCACCCCAATGTGCCAGCCATCATGGTCACCCCCATCTGCCCCCACTCTCTCTCTTTCAGACCCATAGTGGTCCCTGCCGGGGTGGAGCTCATGGTAAGAGAGAAGGGCTGGGCGGTAAAAGCTAGCTGGAAAGAGGCGTCCCTCTTCCAGTCATGCAGTAGGTGCCAAGTAAGACGTCTCCATTGAAATGACATAAAGACTACATTAGAGACAATCATGAAGCACACTGCCTGCCTTTACATGTACAGTATGTGATATGTGAGTTTTTGACCTTATTCTGAAAAAGACAATATTCCTATAAAGCTGTTTACATTTTATTGAAAATGAATAGTCCACTCATTTGAATGTAAATGGAACTACTGCATAGTCCGGTTAATGTATAGCTAAATGTACGTTTATCCTGGATTAAGGCCTTTAAGAACCCTTGAATAAGGCCTTATTCTGTATATCTTGAAAGAACCGTACCTGGAGCTGTTTTCAAAACCTCTTTCTTGTAGTAATATCCTGCTGATGTAACTGTCTTGATTTCTTTCCCTAACAGATCACCCTGTCCCCTGATGCGAGGAACACTGCCTGGGTGTCCTTTGATGGCCGTAAGAGACAGGAGATCCAGCAGGGAGACTGGTAAATAATTAGCCATGTGTCTGTCTGCCTGTCATTAGTTCCTGGCTGTCACTGAACCTCTGGTTAATGCTAGTGTTCGCACGATCAGAGCTTTGAAAGCAGGTATTATTTCTGACTGGAAGGTGGGTTTGTGAAGCCCTAACTGATGCTAGCAGAACATTTCAGTTAGAGAATAAAAACAAGGTGACAGCTTCCACTTTACCTCGTCAAAGGTTTCATTACGTAGAATCCATTTCTTTCACCGTTTAGAATGCCATTTTTCCCCTTCCTCTCTTCACCATCTCTGCTGTTAATAATGGCTAAAGGCACTGTGAAGAGTTGTCCGCTTCACAATCAGTATCCATGTTTTTGTGATGCATCCATCTATCCCACATAAGAAGAGAGACCATCCGCTATAAAGTCGGCCATTTCATTATAAAGATTCCAACTGCTTGTCACAGAACAATGGCGTGAAAGCATTTCTCAGATTTGACATAGAATCCCTTACCTCATCACTATACATTTTGAAAAACATCAAATACAAACACACTCCTCGATGGTGGGGGTAGGGTCTTTGTGGCAAGGCAATGGGGCTCATGGGAAATGCTGCTGGCACCAGCCTCGTAGTGCCTTTAATGCTGAAGATAGTTAACAGTCAAACAGAGTAGATGAAGGTGTTTCTACCTGAATACACTCCTCTGCTCTCCTCAGCATCAAGATCACCACGTCCTGTTACCCAGTGCCATCGATCTGTTGCCATGACCTGGTGTACGACTGGTTTGAGAGCCTGGCCCAGTGTCTGCACTGGAACGTCCGTAAGAGGCAGGCCCGCCTGACAGACCCGTCCGGCTCCTCAGACACGGAGAACTAAACAAATACAGACACACACACACACACAAAACATGTGCTCATTTACATTTACATGGAGTCATGAGGCTGACACTGCCATTCAAAATGGCTGTCCGCATAGCCACATGCCCGGACACGTCTGTTGCCATGACGATCGAACCTTTGAGTCTGTGCAACTACCTTCCCAGCCCCATGTGTGTAATGTAGGCAACACATACAGACATAAGAACTAACAACAACAAAATGATTACAGACAAAAATATGAACCCATTTAATTTTTTAACAAGGTTT
Organism: Percopsis transmontana; assembly: GCA_025447815.1. Classification (NCBI taxonomy): domain Eukaryota; kingdom Metazoa; phylum Chordata; class Actinopteri; order Percopsiformes; family Percopsidae; genus Percopsis; species Percopsis transmontana. Next base: position 6,766 of record JAOEHI010046522.1, on the reverse strand, counting down.
GACGAGAGTAACCTATCAGATCTGTCAAGTTTACATAGTCACCTGGGTTACCACATTCCATATATTTCAATATGTGCATTCTAACATTTTGAATAGATTATAGAATCGTTATAGGCAGTGCTTCAGCATCTTTTGACTCTAAGTGGAGCTGGTGCTATGTAGCTCATAAAATTAAAGATAAAATGTGATCAAGTTAAAATAAAAATTAGAGTGTATTGTTCCTCAACTGCAAAATTAATTTGTAAATGTGTACATACTATATATTCTATTTAATGTAACGTAGATCTAGGATCTTCAAATTGGGAATGTAAATCCCTTTATGTACGAAAGTTTATTTCTATAACACTGACCCTCCAGAGCTATATGAGGTTTCTCTTGATACCTGTAGGCTGGTCAGATATAGATACAGTACCACATTATAGACCATTTACAGTCCTGCTGTACTCAGATATTCAATAGCCACACTTTACAGGCAAATGGTAGCTCTAACAACTAAACTGTGACAGCTTTTAAATGATGCAGTTTTCAAATTGTCTTTAAGAAAATGGATAGCATTATCCAGAGGTCCCAACAGTTATACATTTGCTGCTGCTTTTTATGCTTTGTCAGTAAAGGGAATTTAACTGATAAATAAATATTTTACTGTTTCAAGTTGTATTATTTTTATTCCTCTTACATGTAACTACAAAAGGACCTACAGTAGTTTGACTGAGGCCATTGTAATTACTGGTAAAAGTATGTATATAGTCTACCACAAGGGGGCATAATTCTTACACTACAGTTTTTTCCAATTGCTAACACACTAAAATGACATGAACAGCACAATTATTTAAACTGACACACAGAGAGCAAACCCTCTTCTCAAGTCTCCAAAAGTCTAAACACATTTTCTGATTTACACACATTTTGAAATTCAAAATGGCACTTTTTAAATGCACTGCACACAGGTCTCTGCGTAAAACCCAATAATCTGACATAAAGTCACATGTTTGCCATTTCAAAACGCTGCCATTCAAAATGACACTACATGAGCTAATTGGCCAATACATGTGCCACCTGGCCAAACACCTCAATGGTTAATTGTTACCACTTCAAAAGGACGTAAACACAATGAAAATACCTTTTTTACAACAATGGAAGACTTTGCAGAGAGAGGAAGAGGGTGAGAATGAGAGGGGGAGGAAGAGTGAGATGTAGGGGTAGAGCTGGTAGAGAAGTTCATGGCCAAAGAAGACAACAACTTTAAAATGAAATCAGAGCAACCTTAGTTGATCATGTTGTCAACCATGGGCTGACAATGCGAGAGGCTGGACAGAGAGTGCAGCCCAACTTGAGCTGTTTTACTGTCGCCTGTGTCATCCGGACATTAGACTGGAGTACAGGTATGTAACCAAAATGTATTTAACACTATGTACATCCCATGTCATAGTGTATCAGTTGGGTGACATCTGTTTACTTCATGAATGGCTGATGTCATACACTAACTGTACAATTTTACTGTACAGTTATTTTTTTTTCTAAATGACTGAGAGGTAGAGGAAGGGGCCAAATGTTCAACGGAGTACAGGAAGCTGCCATTGTAAACTTGGTTTTGGAAAATAATGAAATCAGATTACGAGAAATTCAAAGCCACATCATCCAAGACAACACCATATTTAACAACATTCAACGAGTCTGTTCACATTGGCTTGCAGTCTCAAGCGAAACCAAATCAGAATGAAACAACTTTATAAGCTGCCGTTTGAGAGAAACTCTCAAAGAAACAAAGAGGTCAGACGAGCATATGTGGATATAAGTACAATATTGACTGCAGTACACTACACACAACATTGTTTCCCAGTGTACTGGATAACACCATATTGACTGATTTTTGTTTTCAGTGAGTACTGGAATGGATGCTCAGGCAATCCCACATTAGTTCATCAACACTTGAAGAACGTGGAAGCTGTATCCTACTATGCAATACAATGTGTTTCAATATATAATGAGTTCAATATAAAATTCACGTTCATCAATGTGTCACTGATGGTAACAGATCACTAAAATCAGGCTAAAATCACCAGAAAGGTAGGTAGGTAGGCCTAGGCTATATAGGCAGTTTCGCTGTTAAACGTTATGGATTAAATGCGCTGAATATTCAAAATAAACTAAACAAACGTTTGGCAGTGTAATATCCCTAACCTTGTTACTAACATTGAAAAGCCAGTTTGCTCCTATGTTAACGACACATTTAAAGTTTGGAAAGGTCTCCACCAACTACAAGTGGAGTAAATCTCCCCAACGACCTGAATGAGTTTGAACGAACAAAAGACTACCTAGCTGTTTCTCCATCCACCTAAAGCTTTGTAATGATAAGCTATCACTAGTCTTTACAGCCATTTTGAACAAATCATTGGACGTTTGTATTGTTCCCTCGTGCTTTAAATCCTTCATCTTATTTAGTCATTTTGAACGCCATACCTACTTTTTACTTTGGCTTCAGTCTTAGGTCTACATGGAATGTTTATTTGATAGGCTCCACCAAGTCACACTGGCTACACAGAATCGCAGTCATATAGATTATTTTCACCATATAAGTGACAAAAGTATTTGGTCAGTAAAATTAGACTAGATATATTTTTCAATGTTTCGCGACAATCGAGACAAAAATGGGGATGTTTTGGTTTGTAATTCCGAGACTATGGCAAGACATTTTTCTTGATATCAAGAAAAATTAAATGTCAAAACGGCTTGCCATACGACACCGCATGACCCTACCGCACCTGCCTGATCAGTGGCTCAATATAGCTCTTCCTCACACGCGCTTTTGAGTAGTTGTTTCACACATAAACAATAAGCTGGGGTGGACAATTGTGGTGTGCCTTTAATAAACACTATTACAGTTTTACTCAGTCACTTTGATACATTTGTGAAACAGTAAAGTTTGTTTGTTTGCTTGGCCCCACATCACAAATTCTACAGTTGAACTGGGGATTGGCATGCTGTAGGAGTCCTCCATCTCAACATACTTCCCCTGGATGTAAACAGGTTTTGTCCAGATGTTGTCAGTCTTGGGTTGCAGTGGATGAGCCGTTTCCTTCCACTGGTCCTGAGACTGGCGAGAGGACTGGGTGTGGCCTGTCAACAGCTATTCAGCTGTTTTAGTGGTCCATTTACCCCCACCACTCTTGTTTTAAAAATGGCTATATAAATGTGGTGTAATACACAATAATCTTCCATCTTGGTAGTTTCTTTTCTCTACAGGTACTCTGTTGGAAGGTGATTGTGCCTCCTCTGTTTTAAGAGGGATTTCACACCAATTTGGTCTACTTAGATAAGCTGTAACAATAGTAAAATTAAACATTGCTTTGTTAAGCAAGGTCAGGGATGGGTTGACAGTACTCTAGTTCATTCTCATTTAAGTGTTATCAACACGACTCCAGTGCTTTCTATATTTTTATTGCAATGATACGATACATACATTTCATGACATCCAAATTATTAAATTATTCTCCAATATTGCATGAAAGTCTTCTTCAAAGAATATTAATCCCAACGTGGACAGCTAGGCGACAATGCTTTGACCAGAGACAAAACATTACGGTCTCACTTTTGTATTCCAGAAATGTGCGATAAGAAGCAGCAGCAAAAGAGAGTATTTCTACCATATACAAGAGAATTATACTGTGTGACACTCAAGAACAATTGGAGATGTGTTGAATGCAATAGTCCTCCCATTAGAATACGGTTACTGAAACCTCTCCAGGAGACAATGGGACACAGATGCGAGGAAACTATGGGCAATGTGTTGTGCAAGTTTAAGGTTCAAGCGTCAAAGTAAGTTGTCAAATGGAGAGATAATACAGATGGGCACTTTGATACAAAAACGAATAAATGGTCAAGATGTACTGCGCTTGGTGTGAAATACAAACAGATAGTCAAGTTAATAACTCTCCAAACAGAAAAGATCTTGCAACAGCCTTTTTGGTTATCAATATTATGTAACCCACTGGTTTCCTCAATCAAGTTAATTATTGACTATTCTTAAGAACAACGCGTGGCAGGGCTGTACAGTACCGAAACACATGACACTCACTACATAGAGCGTTTTTATTCTATACACATTCAACATAGTGTAAAATTCAAGTTACAATTATCCGTTATACTCCCACTGCTTTGTAATTCCAGATGTTGAGTCCCATTGAGTACACTCTTGACAAATGAAAGCATTACAACTGAAGTAAAATAAAATTATATTGATTTTAAGAGAGAAAATGACGCCTCACAATTTCTTGAAATGTATGCAATATATCTGATATATCAATAGAATCCATATATAAATGATACATTTTTTATACTTAAATATTATCCTCACTATGAGTAAAAAGAGGCTCTATAACATTTCTAGCCAGGAGTAAAGGAAGGGACTGTATTGGCCCAAGTACATCCTCCCACCATCAGGCCAGTATAAATCCAGTCTTACTAGTTTCATTAGTTACTTGTTGACCGGGAACTTGACATGACGGTTGTCACCGGTTTCCAATGACGGAAATGGGACAAAGCAAATTTATGGCCAGAAGTAATTGTATTCAGTTAAGCCAGCCCACTATTTTCCCTCCACATACTGTATACGTCTGCGTGCGCTAGCAGATGGGACATTCCTGCTCGAGAGGACTGCTAAGAGGTGCATCGTCGAGACTACATTTTAAGCAAGTTACTAAAACAACCCTGTGCTGTGCTTTTAATTTGAATGTGTGAAATATTTTGACACCACTGTTACAAAACAAATCAACATATGTACCATAATCCATTGCACACACTAATCTTTCCATATGAAATTAGCATGCATAACAATAACATTGCGAGTTTTGAGTTTGGCACTAGAGTTTGTTTACGGAATATCTGGTCTTGTTTTATCAATAGGAAATTCTTCCAGTATGTTCAGTTGTACAGCGATGCTGCATACATTTTCTCATGAAAAGAAATGAATCACCGTTTCAATTGCTCAGTTGTACTCTAAAAACGAGTCCCACTGCTTAACGTGAACATTAAAGTACATGTTTTGACTACGCGGAGAGAATTGCACTATGATCATTAACCATACAAAACCATCGCTTCTCATTAAAAATAGCGAGCGCCTCGGAGAGGCGCGACACCACTGCTCAAAAAGTCTATCAAGCCACACTTTCACGGATCTTATAATCCGCAGGGGATATTATGGAATTTGGTCCATTCTGGACACATTGGTCAGTTTGCTGCAGGTTTAAGCGCTGCCTGAAAAAGCTATTGGACTGGCATTCAACAGGAGCCGGGACTCTGCCTTGGCATGGCGGGCCCTGGGCTGGCCGACGGCGAGACCCAGGCTCACCGTGGACAGCTGAATGGAGGCATTGGAGGGCTACAGGTGCCCCTGAGTTGGAGTTCTACAGAATAAACTCCACCTAAAAAAGGGACCAACCGGAGGTGGCCAACACAGAAAACACAAGTGCTTCTGACTGGACATGGGGTGCAACATAAGAACGGAAAGAATGGAAAAATAATAATATCATAATAAAAAAATAGATAGGAAATAGCCTAGGGATTTGTCTGGTGTTGTTTGAATTATTAAAAATAAGAGCAGGGGATGGGTGGGAGCTAGGGTTCAGATCCACCATACAGATTCTTTAATACATCATTTTTTGGTCTTTCCATTGTCACGTCATATACTTTTCACTGTTGCGTCAATGTGGGCCATTGATGCCGTTTAGTGGAAGATCTCAACACACAAGAAATGACCTCTGCATGGTCACAATGACTGGAGGAGCAGGTCCTGGAACACAGGGAAGGGAGGGGAGGAGATGAGAGAGAGGGAGTGAGAGAGAGCGAGAGAGAGAGAGAGAGCGACTGGGTGGAGAAGGTTTATGTTTCAACAGCCTGGGGCTTTGTTTCACTTTTTCCATCATTCTCCTCCTCTTCCTCTTCTTCATCATCCTCGCCCTCCTCTTCCTCTGTGTGCTGGTCCAGCTCTTCTCTGGTGATCATCTCAAAGTCGTTGCCATTGCTGTGCTGCGAGCCCTCGTCCTCCCTGCGTTCGCTGTCTGTGTCCGAAAGTCGCTCCGCCCCCGCCCCCCCCTCCTCCTCCTCCTCCTCCTCCTCCTCTTCCTCCGGGCCCGCCTCCTTCCGCTCGTCCTCCTCGTCCTCCTCGTCCTCCTCCCCGTCCTTCTTCCCGCTGTCCGACTTCTCGTCGCTGTCCGACTTCTGGGCGGCGCTGCCGTCGCCTGAGGTCCTGTCCTCCATCTTGTCGCAGCCCTTCTTGGAGCGAGGGCCCTTGTACTCGTGGGTGTACAGGGGCCTGAAGGAGTCCATGAAGCCCACGTCGGCCGTGAGGTTTGGCAGGAACCAGAAGTGGTGGCGGCCGCCTGTCACCAGCCAGATGATCAGGAACAGGATGCAGCGGGCTGAGGGGGCAACAGTCAATGGGTGAGTTCCTATGGTAAACAGACCGTGTAAACCAGTGGTTCTCTCTTCCCCTGCAGCGCGACACTCACCAACAGCTAGTAACAGAATACTGGCCACAAAGCAGCCGGCTGCAACACTCAGGTAGTACACACCAACACGCATCTCGGCCGGCCACAGAGGGAACAGCGTGGCTGCTATCACCGCGATGACTGCAAATTGACACATCAGAATTACATTTATTCACTGAATACATCTGAACAACAAGGCATTTGACTTTTTGTAGTGTATTGTAATTACGTAAGAATATGTTAAATCTAAATCATATACACACACACACATTATATATATA
>JAOEHI010046501.1:0-17500 GCA_025447815.1 Percopsis transmontana | reverse complement strand
TGCTAGTCAGCCGTCATCTCAGAAGGGGCACGGACTCTTAAAGTTTCAAACCAAAACATATTTATAACACTGTTTCAACCACAGTGGCAATTCTGTACACAAATTGAGGAGTGTCCCTTTAATCTGACCCTGTTCATGTGAGTTTGCGGAGCCAGGCGTGACAAAGCCACTTTGTGTGTGTGTGTGTCTGTGTGTGTGTCAGGGGGGCAGTCATGCACATAAAATGCAAGTGATTGGCCCACAGGATGAGTACATTCAATAGAGATTACATCATTAATTACATGTCTGTCCTGTGTAATAGCAGTCCTGTACCACCAGATGGCTAACATACCATTATTAATTGTTTGTGTTGGTCAATGTGGCTGTCCTGCCTCTAAATGAGACAGTCATGCTGTCACAGCATTGAATGTCAAACAAGCTAGAATGGAAGCAGTATAACTTACACTTGTCAATTGTGTCAATTAAAGGGGCAGAGGAAGACCGATAGAAAGCAGAGGCTGGTGGATGTGATAAATAAGGAAACGTCCTTGAAGATTTCAAATGAATTCCTGGTCAGCACACCTTAGTAATAACCATTTCAGGTATAATGTGATATTCTGCAGTGAGCCTGCCCCAGTTTGAAAAGTGCTTACACATGACATCTGTACCGAAGCTCAGCTTCTTATTACTTAGTCTACACCAGCAATTCTGCAAGTCCCTTTTAAACAGCATGTATCTGCATTGAGGCCGCGGTTACATAGAGCAGAGATATGAGAGACTTTAGCTCCTTCACATGAAACAAACAATGTGCCAAATGTGAAATATACCAAAAACAAACAAATTTTGGTGAACCCCATGGACCCTCAATGTGAGATTCACTCATTAAAGTCTGAATTTATATATATACTGTAAGAATGGACAACACACAGCACATATGTGGGTGTATGTTTTTGTTGTGTTTTTCCAATGCAGTACATGTGCACATATGCCATGAGGTATGTGTGTGTTTGCGTATTCTGTATGTGAAAGTGTCCACCTCTTCCCTCCATCCTGGTAGTGGAGTGATGTGAATCACTGCGTTCTGATTGGCTGAGATGCGCTGAATGATATGTAGCCTCACCTGCTGCTGCTGCGGCGCGTGGCCGCAGCAGCCTGATTTACATACGGTTGCCACAGCAGCAAGGATTCACAGCGGATTGGTCGGTTTGGGTAGCATGCTTGAACTGTGAAGTGTGTGTGCGTGTGTGTGTGTGAGGGGGGGGGATTGGGGCATGGTCTGTTTAATGTCTTCTCAAGGGACTAGAAGCTAAGGTGTGACTGCAAATGCACGCGCACACACACACACACAAACATAAATTAGTAAGGCCTTGGCCTTTTGTGATTTCAAATCAAAGTGTTACCATGCCATGTTACAAGTCTTACGTCTTAGGTGTAAAATAATTGCTTTGTAGAAATGTGCCCTTCCCCCAAAATGTGTGTGTAGATACCTTGGGTATTTCCACATATGTGCATAAACCAGCAAAATAACCCCTAGAACTCACCCAGGCCCACACAGACACAGCATTGATATGTGTGTGTGTGTGTTGTTCACCTGTGTTGTTCCAGGAGCCAGAGTGCGAGGTAGTGAATGAAGCCAACGAGGGGATGGGCAGAGTGGACGAGGGAGTAGAGGAGTTCTTCACCAAGAAAATCCTCCCAGATTACACACTGTGAGTGAACACACACATACACACACACCACCCCTACGACGACAGCATTTCAATGACTTCTTCACTCTGACGTGAACTGGAGGAAGAGCAGCTGCTGATACTTTCTGCAGGACCGCTCACCTTCCCCTCTGACTTTGGGCCCCATGCACAAACTGAGAATTTATTAAGAAGAACATTTGAATCACTTGAATATTGTAATGACATTTATATGAATACACATAAATATATTGAATACGATTTCTTGTCATATGCAAAATAAAGAAAACTGTAAGAAAACCCTAGCAAAGTGCTTGTGAACGGCATTTATTGTACCCCTTCTAGATATCTGAGTAGTCTGCATGCTAAATGTGTGCCGAGTGACGATCCCTGTGTACTTACAATGTTACACCAGTAGAAACCACTTACTGTCTGAACTCTCAAAGTGCACATGCTCATCTGCTGTGCATTCAGTACAATACGAAAAGCAACTTGTTTCAAAGGAAATTTTCGCAGTATCATACAAATTCAGTAGTTTGTGGCTAAATGCCACCTAGATTAGCATAAAAAACTATCCACAATTCTCTGTGTGAAAATGAATCACAGAAAACAAAAATAGTATCATGCTAGACATATGTCAGCTGTTATAATGTGCTGTAAACTGTTAAGATGTTTACGCTAGCATACTCTTGATCATGTATGTACTGAATAAAATGCAGGCAGCAACGCACAATCTCTCTTTCCCTTTAGAACAGCAAAGCAAACACACGTCCTGACAGTACCCCATACTGTGTTTTTGAGCAGAGAGGCAGGTCTTGCTCTAATTTAGCTAAAACAGTAAACGAATGTGGCAACTCACTATAAAGGAAGGCCAGTGTGCAGGTTTCATTCTAATCTAACACCACAGCATCTGATTTCACAGCTGGGAAATAATTATTACTATTATCTGGTGTAGTGTTGGAAAGGAAACCTGTGACCCATCATGGCAACTGACTGCTTACTGACAAAACACATGTTATTATAGCTGCAGCCGTTGTGGACCCCAGTTTATGGTCTTTTTAAGCACTATTTGACTTTCTTAGAATTAATTGAGGTTTGCTTTACTAGACATATACCGGGGAGGGGCAATTTATGTGTCATGTTTTGCTAAACTGTATTATATTTTATTTTAGTTTTCATAAATATTGCCGTTCGATACCGAAGCCGAACCATTGGTTTCCCTCGGTGTCACAAAAAGCGGTTGCTAAGTAACTGCTGCCTCTGTGTCAGTTCAGCAATGTTGTGTATCATACGAAGGGTGTGTTATATTGCGTCTCTGTGTGTGAATTAACAAGCCACATGGGTGCCGCCAAGATAATTCCAAAACAGGGAATTACCAAATGGCAGAACATTGGACCCACTCCAATAGTCACTGCTTCAGATGTAATGAAGGTTCTGCAAAATCCTTTCTTTAATTAAGGGTGTAAGATCTCTTAATAGCTTTTAATAACAGCCAAACCCAGCCCAGAATACAAACCATTACTTCACCAAATGTTTACCAAATGTATTTACTATGTGGATGAGCAATTGGTGTTTGGACTTTCACATTCACTGAACATGCCATAAGGACATAGAATAATTGTATTTATATTGAGCTATGAGACTATGAGACAACAAGGTTGTGCCAAGTGGTTTGATGGAAAGTCAATAGTAGCACCAGAAAACTGAAGATAAGTAGGATAAACAGACCTATAGAATAGATAGAATATAAACAGTCCTATAGAAGATAAACAGTCCTATAGAAGATAAATAGTCCTATAGCAGATAAACAGGCCTCTAGAAGATAAACAGTCCTATAGAAGATAAACAGACCTCTAGAAGATAAATAGTCCTATAGAAGATAAACAGACCTATAGAAGATAAACAGACCTATAGAAGATAAATAGTCCTATAGAAGATAAACAGACCTATAGAAGATAAACAGGCCTCTGGAGGAAGATGTTAGGTTTGGGTGCTGAGGGCTGGTCTGTAACTTCTTTTAGTCAAAATAGATTTTATGTAAAACTATTTGTGAGGGTTCCAGAATTAGGCCAGCAGCATAATTTGCATAACTTAAAGCTGTCTGCCGTTGGCTCAGTCCGTACATTATATCTGAGAGGTGTGTTTGCTCTGTCTGCTGTTTGCATGTGCTCGCATGTAGAACATGTTCGTCGTTCTGTGCATGTGTGTTTAGTCCTGTAGTGTTAGTCTTAGTACTGAGTTCCTCTTCTTGTCTGTTGCTCCTTCTGCTGTTTCCCTGCTGCAGAAAAGGCCAGTGGGAGGAGTCTAACCCTGCCCAAGCCACTCCCCCAGAGCCAGGCTCCACCCCGACTCCCCTCCCCTCCTCTTCGTCTGACAACATCACCTCCATCACTCCTCCCTCTGTCCCCGCTAGCAGTACGTCCTTCCCACATAGCGCCCCCGCTAACATAACATCCCCTCCCTCGTCTGTACCTCCCCCCACCTGCTCCACTGCACCCCCCTCTAAAAACATCAAGAAGAAGTTTGGCGACTTCTTCGCCTTCAAGAAGGCTCGCGCTGGCCGGGCCGCCAAGCCGGGAGGGGGAGAGGGAGGAGGAGGAGGAGGAGAGGGTGTGAAGGTCAAAAGGACCTCTATTGCGGACCTGATCCGGCCTCTCCGCGAGGCGAGGGAGAGGGAGAGGGAGAGGGAGAAGGAGAGAGAAGCTAGGTCGGTGGAGGATGCTAACGTCTCTAATGATGCCGCTGTCACAGAAGGAACCATCACCCCCGGCGACCATCTCCCGGGCAGCAGGAGGGACAGGGCCGCGCCCGCCGTGACGTCGCCGTCCGCCAGTGAAGACACGCCCCTCTCCCCCGAGCTCGTGGCCACGCCCACGGACGCGGCGGGCGAGGAGGGCCCGCCCGCGCTCCCTCCTCGGACGGGCCGCGCCCCCGGCCCCGCGGCCACGCCCCCTGCCGTGACGCCGGAGAAGGACAGGTGGAAGGGAGGGACGCCGGCCGGGGAGCGGAGGCTCAAGGTCAGCAGGAGGTCGCTGAGGGAGGGGAAGAGCCAGAGTCTCATTCTGCTGCCAGGACTGGAGCATGACGACAAGGACCACACACAGAGCAAGGTGAGAGGTCAGCTGTACACGGGGGGAGAGCCGGTCCCTGGTAGACATAAATAGCTGTTCCTGTGATTGAGGTTTTATGTAATAATGATTCATGAAAGTTTTTATGAATGTCATTTCTTGGGGGGTATATGAGTAATATTGCATTCTGTTCCTTTCATTAGTCTAAATTCTACACAGTAAACCTTTAATGCAGCCATCACCCGATGGTGTGTGAATAGTGCCTGACCGTTACTAATGTGTGCGTTTATTATTCCAGAAGCACGTGTCAGAGAGCACGTCTAGTTTGGAACAGAGACTTCAGATTATGCTGCAGAAAATTGGTGTTGCCAAAACACCACCTGCTGATGCTAAGGCAAGCCAGGTAGGAATGGTGTGTGTGTGTGTGTTTGTGTTTGTTTGGGGTAGGCATCATGCGTATTGCAACCTGCTAGGAATCCCACTGAAAACCACAAAGGGGCTTGTTTTTCTCATCTTACTTCTAATCAATTGTCTTTTTATTTTTTCTTTGTCTTGAATTGCCACTGAGTAGGAAATGTAACAATCTCTTCTTAGCCCCCAATTGAGAGTTTGGTTTATCTGGTGCCTCTAGGTTATGTCAGATACACATAAAAATGGATGGAAACATCAAAAAGAACTATAAATTCAAAAGAGATGCAGATTTTCACGTTTTCATGAAGCGGACCAACTCTCCACACACAAAATTATTATTTTTTTTATAATAAAAGGAATGGATTTACTGATATACAGATATTGAAGTACAATTGCTGCAGACACCAAACATCAATAGGGCATATTGGGGAGGATTACCTAAAGCATTAGTGTTGTCTTCCTTGTGTGTCTGGCTGTAATTGACGTGTTAACTCAGAGTTGAAGCAGTGAAGTGTTCTCAGGCTAAAGAGCTGTGTAAAATCTGCATGTATATAGCATTTAACATGTTATAAAAAATGTAAATATTAGAATCTACAGCTTCTGTACGTTTGCAGTATTTTCTGATCCAACTTAAAGCTCTGCATGGGCCCAATGCTTCTCTAGGCAAGGCGCTTCTGTTAGTATGGTTGTGATGGTATTTGTAGTAAAATGCCGTTTATTCCGTTTGTTCGTAGAACAAAGAGGATGAACTGCGAAAGGCCAACTCTGAGGGTAAGAAAACTGTGTGCGTCAGTCAAGTGATATCAGCTCTGCCTGACTGTCTGTCCCTGCTGAACTAGCATAGTGTAGTAAGCCTACAGTAGCTCTGTTGGTCTTCAGTCGTGTCATGATTATTATCTGACAAAGACGTCCCGACTTCAGGACGTCCCTACACAACCGCACACAACACCTATCGTCTCTGAGCACCATCTGTGACTGTATCTGAAAGGAGAACTAAAGAAAGCTATCTGTCTACATGTTAACATTCAATTTAACCTAGGATTAAGTATTACATTTCATTTTCTAACTAAATATGAGACTAAATGACTTAGTAGCTGTTGCTTTTTTGGGAAAATGATACAAGTTGTATCTTCTGCACTGTGGGATAACAGCTACACAGCTAGGTGTAGTTGTACTGTGGGTTTAGTAATATCCCTCCACTCATCTCCTCTCCTCTCTCAGGTGCTATTCTGGACAAACCTGAGGCCCCGCCCACTTTTCTGAAGCCCAGAACTATGTCCACATCCTCAGGTACTCACAAGCCCCGCTGCATGAGTTACAGTCCTGCAGTAGCAGGTGATGTGATATCTTATTTACGTAAAGTTCCGCTACATTAGCTTGCGCTATGCTGCATTATGTTGTTGCTGTATTACCATTGGGCTATGTTTGGAAGACCGTCCAGTGACATTTTCCAACATTAAGTTGAAGCAATTGATTCATTTTAAAAAGGACAAACTGAATCTCTCTCCCTCCTCCAGACACAAGACGTCCAATGCGAGCGGTGGGCCTTGTGCGTTCTGAGCCCCCCGTCCGTCCTGAGCCCCCTCTTCCCCCGAAACCCCTCCTGCCAGAGCGCCCACTCGGCCCCCTCCCCCCTAAACCCGCTATCGCCGCCAAGCCCCATGCCCTCCCCCCGGCTTCTGTCTTGGCCGCCAGGACCGCGGCACCTCAGCACCTCCCGTCTTCTATTCCTCGTACTGCTTCGCCAGGAGGAGTCCACGTCTGGCCGCCCACACAGGGCGGGAAGGAAGAGACAGAGGGGTCCACAACCCACCCACAGGTACAACACACACCGCATCAGGAAAATGTCAGCCATTTTATGCTGCTGACCATGCTGTTCCTAATGTAATGTATCTTATTGAGGGAGGGAAATTTGTCCATGTGACATGTGTTGTTATCCGCCAGTCCAGCCCTCTCTCCTCATCCACACTCAGGTCAAACAGCAGGGGGAGCCCCAGACCTCGCTACAGGACGCCCTGGCTTCAGATTCGACTCCCCCTGTCCGTCGAGAGCCTCCCCTGGGTCCCTCCCCCCGCAGAGGTCCAAGCACACAGGACCGCTCAGAGAAAGCACAATCAGTCACCGACGGTAGGTCTGGAGCCAGGCAGACACCTGTCATCTTTGATTCCTTTGTGTCCTATCTGTGAATTGTGTCTTTCAACCTACATAATATTATGTGTATTCATATGCATCGCATGCATATTACTTGGTGGGTTCCTCTCTCCTACGCGTGTAATGTGTCTTTTCCCAACTTTGTGTGTGTTTGATCGTGTGCTCCTCCAGAGACTCTTCCTAAAGCCCGCCCGCGCATGAAGCCCCTCCCACAACGCCGAGCCGTGTCGGTTCATGAAGATGCTTTTGCCATGACACAAGGTGAGGCTGCTGTGTGATGAACAACCCGAGAATTTAGGAACCACTAGGATTCTAAATGAAAGGGACACTCCTCGCATTATAGCATCCCCGGGACCCCAACAATTGCCCCAGCTTGTTAGTAAACACAACTGTGTGAGTCTGAAAGGAGCCCTAAGGTGTGGGAGGGGCTTAGGTGGGCCCCTCCTCCACTAACGCAGTTGCGTTTCCAAACAAGCGGGGCGCCATATCGCAAAAGAGGCATGTCCCCTGAATACACTAATATATTGTGAAAATACCCCGCTATGGCTCATAGAAGGCGGCGTGCATGTGTGACACTGTAGATCCACTGTGTGCTTTTCTTCTCTGCTATAGCCAATAATAAATATGAACAATATACATCTCTTAACTCTCTCGGTCTCTCTCAGAGCTAAAGGCAGTGTTGCATAAATCTCCCATCTGTCACCGTGGCAACAGAAGGGACCTGCCCACTTGCACTGAAGACATTCCCACAGAGGAGGGGCCAGGTAAGATGGGAGAAAATGTTTGTGTTCATCGGGGGGGGGGGGAATGCAAGCTTGTCCAGTCTATCTATCTTTGTTCACCTGAAGCTTGTCTCTCTTCCTCCCAACAGGCAAACAAGGGAGAAGGAATGACCAGGCACATGACCGAGAGGAGGAGAAACAGATGGAGGTAGAAGCAGAGCGAGAGAGGACAGAGGAGACGCCGGCCAGAGGAGCTCCTCCGTACATGAAAACGCCCACATCAGCTCCTCTGGCGAAAGCCCCCGGAGACAAACCTGCTCCTCCCCCCTCCGTCAGCCCTCCCCCCACCCTGGAAAACACCCAGGCAATGCAAGGCACTTCTCCAGATGTGACACCGTGCACAAACCTCGAGAAGCCCCAGGTGGCTCTGAACGCAAGCACAGCTGTAGTCACAGTGGATCAGAACAGCACAGAGGAGAGACAGGGGGAGACGGTCTCCGAACAGCACACAGCAGAGACAGAACCACCAGACCAAAGAACTGAATCCCCCCGCTCCGAATAACACACATGGACCAACCCGATGAGAGAGAATTGCGTTGTAAAAAAAAGAATCGTAACAAGTCATCTAGTCTATTCAAAGATAAAACTGTATTTTTAAAAGTGATTTTTTTTGTGTGAATTAATTGGAATGATTCCATTCAGTTTCTTTCCAGTGCAGTTTCTTTCCCGTTTCAAGATTTAAAAAATAAGCTATTTTAAGACTTATTCCAGAGAATTACACTTTATTCTTGAAACATTTGTGGTGGAAACAATGCTCCCACACAATTAACAGCAATCACCTGTAAGAAAAACACTATTTTAAGAATCAATACTAGGTTAAATGACTTGTTAAGTGCATTATTTTTTGCAGTTTAGCAGGTCGATAAGGAGAGGTCAGTGACATCGCTACAATGAGAAACTGGGATGCTTCGGCACTCTCTATACAACAAGTTTTGGCTTCTTGTGACATCAGAGATCGGTTCTTCCTTCTCCTCAGAGGGGAGAGTTTATTTTCAAATTTCATGTCTGTCTTTGCCTTGCACGCCAGCTGGAAATATGTACAAAAATACATTAAGGGAACAAAATGCAACAGAAATTATGATATGAAGATGTTTTAAAAAAAGAAGAGTGTAAATCCATACCTATACTTGTTAATAATAAAAAAAAAAACTTGAGTTGTCTTAACCGCTCTCTGGCGAGTTTGTTCGGATCTGTAAGGTCATATACACAAGATTAAGGGCCAACATCAGCAACATACTGTACAATACATTTACGTAGAACAATGTACAATTTTTAATTACTAGACAATTTTAGATCACTCTAACAAGTAAAACATTCTGAATGATTTTACTCTGTTTAAACCTGTGTAAAATCATCCAAATAACAACAAACAAGTCACACGCCCAGGGGGGCAGGCATGATAGTCTAGTGGTCTAGGCATTCAACTCCCAGCCGGAAGGTCGTGGGTTCAATCCCCGGAGGTGGTCTACCTGTAAGTAGCCTTGAGCAAGATACCTAACTCCTATCTGCTCCATGTAATTGTAAGTCACTTTGAAAAAAAGCATCTGCTAAATGGCCTAATTGTAAAATGCTCCCACTGTATGTTTCAGTAATCTATACTGATGTCTTTAAATTAATTGCAGTTTCAAGAACAAATCCTATTTTGAACTACATTACCTGCATATTATCAAGCACCCAGCATACATTATTACAGATATACAGTAGTGGCAGTGAGAGATCTAGTATGTCACGCTACACCTAATGTAGGTAAGAAAGTGCAGACAAAATGATGTGGTAGACATAATTTAATATCAATAAACTCATTGCTTCACAGTTCGACCCGCTGCATAAATCAACACACAGCTAGATCAATCGTTTTTATTGCAGCTAAATATTAATTGTTACTCCATGGTAGTAGTATTGTAGTAAAATCAACCATAAAAATGTTTGAACCGTATAAACATGGCCAGACCAAGCAAAAATATTTGAATTATTAAAGCAATACCTTGAAAACAATATTTAAAAAAAAAATACTAATTGAAGCCAATAGTTGGCAACAGCTGAAATGGGAATGATATTTATAGTTTAAAAGCCAACGTGACTTTGCAGGCTCATTTCATCCCCACCAACAAGAATGACCTTGACTTTGTCAATACTTCTAGCTGGTTTCAAGTTAAAACTGGAACTAGCCACATGCCAGTCACTTACTCAAACTGGACTGCCATGTGAATATTTCCATGTTTATCTGATAGTACACACAGTGGCAGTTAAACGCTTGTGGCCTTTCCTACCTGCCAATAACTGTATAAGCATCCTGGGTGACCAGATTGTATTTGAAGTAAAACCAAGTCAAGTAGGGCCTATAAATCGTAAATGTCAAGGTGTTTCTTATAATTACTGTTGAGACATCCTACAAGAGCTCAGCTAAACTATACATTAGAAAAATAATCACGTTTCATATTGTTGATTTTGTCACGTGTTGCAGATGTAGGCTACACATAGAAAACGGGCTATACAAAACAGGGAACAGATGGCTGTCACCTATATGAAACCAGAGAACCAAAGATAAACATCTACATTTCTTGTTGGTCTGTCACACTATCTGCCATGCCTTTTTTTTTACATATTTGGTTGTCCCTGCTCACAACAAAACAAATAGTAGTATTATGCTCACAGTAAGACCACAGGATTCCTAATAAAGTGGGTCAAATGTGGTAAGAGTTAAGACTCCAAACTGTCTCATTCTGTGGCCAATGTTTTGAAGTTTAGCTGTAAGGGTGACAGCAAACAGCTCTTTCCAGCTGATTTCCCAGTGTACCTGGAAGAGCGAGCCACAGTAGCATTCATAAATTGTGCAGAGATAATAAAAGTCATAAAAACAATACTAGCCAATTTGTTATGGCAGGAAGAAGTTTTGCCCCTCAGAACTATGTGACAAAACATGAAAGAAAACACAATTTTTCTCCTATCCATTCGATAAAATGGAGACAGTTACAACTTGTGGTTTTAAAGTGACAATCATTTTACAGGCCAACAGTCCTAGTGTCTATGGCTGGTTAGTGAAGTGCTATCAAAATATAATTGGATTAGGTCTCTCTCATTAAGCATAAGTAACATTAAAAAAGGAAATTACTGAAAGCTTTTGGAATATTATATATTTCACTGGTATAACTACATTGGAGATCTAGCTATAGTTTGCTAGGAGTTTGTAGAGGTTGTAGGCTCTCTTTGGTTTTTCAGGATTAAAACATTTTGTAAGGAAGATCAAAACGGAATAAAGACATTGCAATTACTTTGATGCCTGTCATTCACTTTTGGATTTTTGTAAAATATGTTTCTCCAGTTATCAATCACATCACAACATTGGGCTAATAGGCTGAACAAATGCCTGACAAAAAAAAGTATTCAATTAGACGGTATCCTGGTTAGAAGTGTATTTACTTATGTTCATTGGGAAATCATTTTGATCCTATCATGACATCAAGGTGATAAAAAAATAGCAGACAAACTTTGACCGACTTTGGACTGTATGAAGTTCCTGTAACTTAATAAATAGTTTTCATATAGTCCATTTTGACTTGACTCTCTGTTAACATCCTCATTGCATCAAGTCAGGTCGGCCAGACAACACGCTTCACTGACAAAATAAAAACAATTAAAGAAAGTCAAATTCAGAAAATTAACATTGAGAAATGTACCAATACACCAAAACTGATTATTAAGTCAGAAAGACATTGAAAAGCACCTGCAGCAGGATAGGTCTTAAAATTGAATATTTACTCTTATTAAAATAATTAATAGTTAAATTACCATTTCATCTTAACCTGTCACTCTCTGTGTATACGCATCCCAATATCAGTATCACACACACAAGCTAAAGCAAATTAAATGATCTTGTTGGAATGTTTGAATTTGTGTAGGCAACAAACATTGCAAATCCAGTTATTGGCTAAGAGAAAACTAACAAATAAAGACAAAATAATTCTTATTTGGTCATGACAAAGACCCGTGCAGAGGTCATTTCAATTTTACTTACAGTATTTCACCCAGAATAAAGCTCCAATCAACCTCAAAAAATAAAACGTATACAGATGAATGCACTACCCCAAAAATACAATAACTGGTCAAATATACCATCATTCAGAACAGAAAAATAAACTGTTTTACATTCTTTACAGAGTAGCTGGAATGGGATTTCATGAAAGAATGCTGGATAAAATGGATGTATCTGTCCACAAGTTCAGATGTTTACCGATATATCTGCACACAATAGTGGTCCGGGCATATAAGGCAAGGGTCCTCAACACAATTCATGAATCGCTAAATAGATAAGCTTTAGGCTCTGGAACCTCATTTGATTAGATTTTGTCCCAGATATACGCCAATGTGAAAAAAAGCTGTCACTGACAGCGATGAATGAATTTCTAATACACGTAATTATAGTTCAAACATACCATAAGGGGCTCTCTGAAACCCTTTTCTGATCCAAATGTCCAGAATGTCTCAGGGTGTATGTGGTTGAGTTTGTGACTTGTTAGCAAATAATGTTAGTATGCAAACCACCTTAGTGTAACAGTGATTAAAATGAAATGACAGACAGAAGAAGCTAGATTATGGAGCAAGATGAGAGACTGACTGTACAAAAGAGAAATACAGAGAACCCTGAAGATAACAGACCACTTTGGAAAAGAATCTGCTTAGAAAATATAAATTAAGGCCTCCAAGAAAACAGACAAAATCTTGCATATGTCTGTATAAGTCCATCTGTTCTTCCATTCGTTGCATGTAGGCTTCTCACAGGTACATCAATGTCACCAGACATAACTCCTTTATAAAAGAAAGGACACCAAGAGTGTAACAGAAAGACATAGACCTGTAGAGACAGAGAGAAAAAAGCCATTCACCGGCAGTCCTGCCCAGATAATCTGTCCGCCTAGGAGTGCATCCCCGGGTTGACCAGCACTAGCAACACCATATCATTATCCCTGCCATGTTGGCTTGGCAGCATCCCACAGGTTTGCACAGGTAAAAAGATGTAGCTGCCCTCTCAGTGCAATCAAAACATATTTGAGCCAAAACAGGGTCAGTGAGAGTGCAGCTTTTGTTTGTGTGTTTCTGCCAGCACCTGTTCAGTCCTGTTGCGTGCTTCTAACGCATCTCTTAGGAACTCCTGGTTCTTTCCGCCGATTGGAGAGCCTAAAATCTCTGCTTCCGTCGGCGGGGGTGGGGGGGGGGGGGGGGGGTCAGGATGCATTGGGTCAGGCCAGACAGGCCGTCCCGCAACTAAAGAGTGGCCAGGACCCTGAGGAAGGAGATGATGAGCATGCAAAAGGACTGCCCCACTCCATAGATAAGCGCCTCCAAAGGGATCATTTTCTTCCCTGCTGCCTTGTACACCCCAGCTATGGCTGCACCTGCATGGAGAAGACACAGGAACTTGGTGTCAATTATTTGACATTAAGAACCAGCAATACATTATTTTTTTAACGGAATGTTATAATTTAATAGTCATAGTAAGATTTTCAGCTGATTATATGCAACATAATTTGTAAAACTGCGATAAAGCTTCGGAACTCCACTGCAATACTCATATTTTGCTCTGACAGACACCCACACTCAGTGAAACATACTTGTGAGGACTCCTCCGAACACAGGCCCAACGATGCCCATGAGGAGGATGGCGATGGGCATGAAGCGTGCCACCTTGTGCTGCCGTAGCGTGGCGAGGGCCAGGAGGGCAGCAGGCAGATGGAAGAACAGAGAGGAGACTGTGGCCCAAAGAAAGACTCCATACCACATCTCTAGAAAGTGGAGGGGAGCAAAAACATGGGTTTAGTTGCTTTCACTGCAGGGTTTATGCCTCTTGGATGAAATTTGACTTTGCATCATAATGCCTTTCATCTAAATGTGTCAACGCAATCCATCCATCCAATTTAACCCAAATACTCAAAGACAAAATGTTCATTTGTGGAAATGTCCTAATTAAAATTCCTGGCTTCAGCAGTACTATTTTAACTGGTCATTCCATAATCTTAAACATTAATCAAAAAATGAAGACATGTCATTAAACAAACAAGATATTGAGTACAACCACTCACTGCCTCTCTTTAACATGCCCAGTAACACGTTATACCTACAAACACAAACCTTTGATAAACAAAAGACAGACATACTAATCTGGTCAACAATGTAAATCTATTATCTTTATAAAACCTGTACGTTTGTCTAACACATTCTAAAGGCGATTATAAAACGGAGATTAACCATTGCAATTTCTGTAATATCGGGTGGGATCAGCACAAGGCTACGCAACTCAAACGGCCACCAGAGTCCGTACGGGCTAGCCTAAAAGTGAACACTATACAGTAGGAATGTCCCTGCAGTCCAAAGTTAATACAGGATGTAGGGAAAATATATGTACTTGTTTGTGTAGTACCTATAAAGTAAAATGTCTTTGTTTGAATATGGTCCATGAATGATCCTTTTAACTTTTTTGCACATAGAAACCAGTGTCCAATTGAGTCAAATGATAACAGCTAACGTTATGCAGCAGCAAGTTAGCGTGAGGGCTCCAACAAACAAACAACGTTTTCCACAATAACATCAAGCTAAACCACTTAGATAACGCTATTCTACACACTTCTCATGAAAACATCGTTTTCTGGTGCATTTTGAGTTTAATTTCTGGCACAATATCTGAGTCGTGTCACAGGTGTTGAGGCTGGGCCCACCTGAGAAGTCGATGAGAGACGTGTCGTTGCCCAGGCTGCTGCCATTTTTCCTCGGCACCAAATTGAGACTGAGGATCTGTTGGACAAAACCTATCTCGTTATACCTCTCCTGCATGTCTTACACACGGAGCAGGCACAACGCGCGTAGAAACGTATACAATCATGTGAGAATCGATCAGGGAATCTTTGAAAACTAATATAGATGCACGAAGAAGCTAAAATAGCCGCTAACGCGCTAGCTGTCAACACAACTTGGCGTGACGTTACGCCTGTACCGGAAGAGGGAATATTTTACACATGCCCTACAAAAATATTTAGTAAACTGTATATGATTCAGCATAGCATATCGTGTGGTATGTTTAAGCCCTTACACATGTGTGTGATGCATAATTTTGAAAGATAAAGTGTTATAATATTTTACATGTAGAATTCAAATGAAGTGCACAAAAAAAACGCGAGAACCATAAGAATGAGCTGCTGTGCAATATTTTAGTTTACCTAAATTATTATCTGCTGCAGATTCAATAAGCGTGATTGTAACTCAAAGTTATAAAAACGGAACCGTGCACAGTTGTGCGAATTGTCCGCTAGATGTCGCTAAATAGTAGACAATCAATCAATAGTTCCCCAAACCGAACTGTGTTCGTACGGTTATTTATATATATATATGTCTATATACTGTCATCACAAATAAATACAAGTAAATATAATATAATGTATGTGTATTGGCAGTAGTTGTTTGCATTGAATACTCTGGGTTTCTTGTTTTACCCCAAAGAGAGTTTTGGACCCATGAGCTTTCCGTAGCGGCGCTGCAGGAAGTGAGGTTTTACAGGATCAAATCAAATACAAAGGACTATATGTGCCACACATTGTTAATCGGCTAAAAAGTAACATTTGATACATCTAATGTAATGTTTGTACACAGTGCTTATGTTTATAACGCTGTAAAGACAGCTGTAGGAGGCATTCAGTGCTGATGTGATAGCCCTCTTGGCCCTTAGTTAAACGTTTGAATTGTAGTTTCTTCAAGATAAAAACATGAATTATTCCGACTATGATTCCGATGGCTACTCGTCTAACGAGGATGCAGACTACGTTCCTTCGGGTGAGAATATAAGACGCTATTTTGGACTGTAAAACGCCAACTCGCATCTAATTTACTAGATGGAATCATATTACTTTAATGTAAAACCCCTACTGGAATTATTACTTTACACGTTGAAGACGGATGAACAACATTTTACATTGATTGTGTACTAAATAAAAAGTCTGAAATATGTCCGTTGACACAAGATTGATGTCGATAACCTTTGACGAAAATTAGCATAAGCAGACACCTTTTTAGCAGTTTACATTGAGGACAGTCAATCTGTTTGCCTTAAATACAAAGACACTGTCAACTATTACACACACACGCACAAAACGCATATATAAATACACAATGGAAGATTTTCACTGTCAGAACGACGGGCAGTTTTTTCCTGGCCTGATCATTTAAAAATTACATTTAAAGCCGGACCAATTGAAAATAATACAATATAGGCTAGTTACTTTATAAAATGTTTAAATCTTAATTTCCCTTCATAATATAAGAGTTTTTACATTTGTGTGTTTCTGTCCCAACCCTCTATGTTTTGCATTAAAGATGACAACCTCAGCGAGGATGACCTTAACCAGTGCGAGAAGGAAGACCCGCTGGACGAGAGCGATGATGTGCCACACACAGGCGTTGCCTCCAAGCAGAAGAGGAGGAAGAAGAAGGAATATGACCTTGGCATGAGGTGAGCTGCACACTCACTTATGTGACATGAGTTACACACTGAAGTATGTGTGCGTGTGATAGCAAAGTGTAGATTTACAATTAAAATGAGGTAATTTAACAGTTAGTCTAACACAGAGGCTGTGTTAGTAAGTGACTAACTAACAAGGTCTGAGTGTCCATTAGCTTGGATCTTTAAGTTAGTCCTCTAGGGTCCCTCAAAAGGGGAGAAGGTGAAAATCTTGAGGCTTCTTCCAGAGATAATATAGAGTTTTAATACATTTGAGCCATTTTAGTGGTAGACTTTGGAATTTTATAGCTCCTTCCCAAACCACACGGAATAGTGTCCCTTCAAGAGTGGTGTATATTCAAATCAGTGTTGTTTATATGATAAATAATCATACTTTTTTATGTATTCAGAACAGCAGTCAACTGACTCACCTTGCTTGTTGGTAGTGTTGATAGCGGTAATAACTGTAGCGTGTTTCTGTGTGTACCAACGCCTCCAGAAAGAGGAAAAAAGGAGGTCTAAAACTGGAGGGGGAGGAGAAGGATGGAAGTGGGGTAAAAGAGAAGGAGGAGTCACGAGAGGAGCTTGAGGTGACAAGAGAAAGTGGCAAAAAAAGGGGGGATGAAGAGACACAGAAGAAGAAAGCAGATGACCTCTGGGCCAGCTTTCTAAGTGATGTGGGGTCAAGACCCAAACCCTCCACTCAGTCTAGCAACACTGACCAGGTATCAAAGAGATCAGATTTCTTTTAATGGCTATTCCTATTTTCATTCACTTGTGATTTTTCAACTTCAGAAGTACATAATCCACCATGTAACAAAAACATTTCGTGTATCATTGAGATTTTGAGTCATTATTGTATAATTTAGCAAAATATTGACCTCTTGCCAGAACTGACCATGGCCATTTCTCTCTCTCTCTCTCTCTCTCTCTCTCTCTCTC